>JBBBDQ010002387.1:1480000-1485000 GCA_037127315.1 Ascarosepion bandense | reverse complement strand
TATAAACATATATAAGTATGTACATATATATATGTATAAACATATATACATATATATATATGCATAAGTATATACATATATATATGCATAAACCTACATATATACATATGTATAAGCATATATACATATATATATGCATAAGTATGTACATGTATATATGTATAAACCTATATATATATACATATGTATAAGCATATATACATATATATATTTATGCAAAAGTAAATACATATATATATGTATAAACCTATATATATATATATTAACATATTAATGATTATCCACGTATACTGTCTTACTATGTATAATAAAAAGTTTTTGATTTTTTTAAAAAACGTACTTTTTTAAACAGTATTTGTTTATTTTTAATGTAGTTTTATATTTCAAACCGTCCTCGGTTCTTCATCGGAAACAAGTGATTTTTTTCAAAATTAGAATTGGAAACGCGCTCTACGGCAGCGTCCGAACATTTGTTTGTTTACAACACGTGGTGTCGATAAACCAAGCAACATACGGCTCGTCCGTTTGTTTATTTTCGGTAAGCCAGTTAACACACGGCACCTCCGTGGAGAAAGTCTGTTTGTGTCGGTTAAAAAATTCTTTGGAATATCCATCCTTTCGCTGTTTTCACCGCGTGGTGTCGATAAATCAATTCGCCTATGTTATGATTCAGGTTCTGAATGAGAAGTGATAATTCTGACTTGTAAGTACTGGTCGGATCCAGAGGTAGGGGTGCATAGAACTTGTTGTTCTGAAGTTGTGATTCTGCTTATTTAATATAGTTATTAGTGTCTAAGACGGTTATAGCTCCGTCTTTATCGGCTGGTACGATAATTAAGTTTCGATTTTTTTAAGTATATAGATAGCTTGGTGTTTTGCTTTAGATAGGTTGTGTGTTTTTGTTTGGTGTCATCTATTTTTTAAGAAGTTGTCCAAGTGTTGTCTGGCCCTGCTGGCGTATTGGTCCAAGTGTTGGCTGTGTCCGCTTGGTGGAGTCCATAGGGTGTTATTTTGCGCCAAAGGAAATTTGGAGTATGACTGTTTGTCGCTGTTGTCGTTGGAAGTGTTGTTCGAGAAATTTGTAGAGAGTCTTTTCCAGTATTCTTGTGTCGTGGAGATTTTTTTCGTTTAAGTAAGGTTCAAATAACATATTAATGATTATCCACGTATACTGTCTTACTATGTATAATAAAAAGTTTTTGATTTTTTTAAAAAACGTACTTTTTTAAACAGTATTTGTTTATTTTTAATGTAGTTTTATATTTCAAACCGTCCTCGGTTCTTCATCGGAAACAAGTGATTTTTTTCAAAATTAGAATTGGAAACGCGCTCTACGGCAGCGTCCGAACATTTGTTTGTTTACAACACGTGGTGTCGATAAACCAAGCAACATACGGCTCGTCCGTTTGTTTATTTTCGGTAAGCCAGTTAACACACGGCACCTCTACCTCTGGATCCGACCAGTACTTACAAGTCAGAATTATCACTTCTCATTCAGAACCTGAATCATAACATAGGCGAATTGATTTATCGACACCACGCGGTGAAAACAGCGAAAGGATGGATATTCCAAAGAATTTTTTAACCGACACAAACAGACTTTCTCCACGGAGGTGCCGTGTGTTAACTGGCTTACCGAAAATAAACAAACGGACGAGCCGTATGTTGCTTGGTTTATCGACACCACGTGTTGTAAACAAACAAATGTTCGGACGCTGCCGTAGAGCGCGTTTCCAATTCTAATTTTGAAAAAAATCACTTGTTTCCGATGAAGAACCGAGGACGGTTTGAAATATAAAACTACATTAAAAATAAACAAATACTGTTTAAAAAAGTACGTTTTTTAAAAAAATCAAAAACCTATATATATATACATATGTATAAGCATATACATATATATATTTATGCAAAAGTAAATACATATATATATGTATAAACCTATACATATCTATAAGCATATATACATATATATATATGCATAAGTATATACATATATATATGTATGAAACCTATATATATATGTATATATATATATATATACATATGTATATGCATATATATATATACATGTGTATATATATATATATACATATGTATATGCATATATATATATATATGTATATGCATATATATATATACATATGTATATGCATATATATATATATACGTATATATATACATACATATGTATATGCATATATATATATACGTATATAAACATATGTATATACATATACATATGTATATAAACATATGTATATGCATATGTATATAAACATATGTATATGCATATATTTATATATATACGTATATATATACATATGTATATACATATACATATATACATATATATATTTGGATATGTATATACATATATATATATACATCTGTATATACATATATATATATACGTATGTATATACATATATATATATACGTATGTATATACATATATATATATACGTATGTATATACATATATATACATATTTACATATATATATATACATATATATATACATATATATATATACATATATACATATATATATACATAGATATATATACATATATATATATACACATATACGTATGTATATACATATATATGTATACATATATACATATATATACACGTATATATATATACATATATACATATACATATGTACTATTATACATATGTATATAATTATACATATATACATATATATATACATACATATACATATATATACACACACATACATATACATATGTGCTTATATACATATATACATACATATATATACATACATATACATATATATACATACATACATATACATATACATATATATATATGCATATATATATACATATATACATACATACATATATACAAACATGTATATACATTTACATACATACATATATATACATACATATATATATATATATATATATATATATATATACATATATATATTGATGATTATCCACGTATACTGTCTTACTATGTATAGGAAAGAGTATTAATAAAAAGTTTTTGATTTTTAAAAAAAAACGTACTTTTTTAAACAGTATTTGTTTATTTTTAATGTAGTTTTATATTTCAAACCGTCCTCGGTTCTTCATCGGAAACAAGTGATTTTTTTAAAATTAGAATTGGAAACGCGTTCTACGGTAGCGTTCGCACATTTGTTTGTTTACAACACGTGGTGTCGATAAACTAAGCAACATACGGCACGTCCGTTTGTTTATTATCGGTAAACCAGTCAACACGTGGCACCTCCGTGGAGAAAGTCTGTTTGTGTTGGTTAAAAAATTACTTGGAATATCTATTTTTTCGTTGTTTGTATCGCGTGGTGTCGATAAACCAATTCGCATGTGGTACGTTCATTTGTTTATTTTCGGTTAACCAATCAACCAATTTCTCGAACAATATATCCACTTCCAACGACAACAGCGACAGTCATACTCCAAATTTCCTTTGGCGCAAAATAACACCCTATGGACTCCACCAAGCGGACGCAACCAACACTTGGACCAATACGCCAACAAAGCCAGACAACACTTGGACAACTTCTTAAAAAATAGAGGACACCAAACAAAAACACACAACCTATCTAAAGCAGAACACCAAGCCATCTATACACTTAAAAAAAACCGAAACATAATTATCGTACCAGCCGATAAGGGCGGAGCTATAACCATCTTAGACACTAATAACTATATTAAAGAAGCAGAATCACAACTTCAGAACAACAAGTTCTATGCACCCCTACCTCTAGATCCGACTAGTACTTACAAAACAGAATTGTCACTTCTCATTCAGAACCTGAATCATGACATAAAAAACAAAATAAAATCCCTCATTCCTGAGAACCCCAAAACAGCAACTTTCTATACTATCCCAAAACTACACAAACTCCCCAAAATCATTTCAGAAAGACACCCCAACACCTCTTCGTCCACCCCACACCATATAAAACAAGCAAATAATGAAGAAACCTACAAAATTTCAAAAGAACTAAAAATCACACCACCGGGCAGACCCATAATATCAGGCATCGGTACCCTCACAGAAACTATATCTGGATACATAGACAATATTCTAAAACCCCTATTACCTGACATACCCAGTTATATCAGAGACACTACTGACTTTCTCAAAAAGTTACAAAGCATTAATTTAGTCCCAGGTGATAATATCATAGTAACAATGGATGTTACGTCTTTATACACGAACATTCCACATATTGAAGGAGTAACAGCATGCCATGAGTTCCTCAAAAACAAATTACCCATCAACCAGATCACAGATTTATGTCAATTAATTAATTTCATTTTAACACACAATAATTTCAAATTTAACAACAAACATTATTTACAAATTAGCGGCACAGCGATGGGCACGAAAATGGCACCTAGTTATGCCAACATCTTTATGCATATTTTAGAAAAAAAGATACTAGACAGTTCACAATGCAAACCATCACACTATTTTAGGTACATTGATGATATTTTCTTAATATGGACTCATGGATTAGAAAAATTAAAAAACTTCTTCACTTTCTGCAACAACTTCCACAATACAATCAAATTTACCATGGAGTACTCATACACATCTGTCCCTTTCTTAGACGTCATGGTAAAATTAAACAAACACACACTTTCCACCAGTCTATACAACAAACCCACAAACCAACATAAATTCCTACACTTTAACAGCTGTCATCCCCTCAAATTAAAAAAAATCTATAGTATACAGCTCATTTATTAGAATAAAACGCATTTGCTCACACCATAAAGACTTTCTAAATAACATTAACAACCTAACAAAACAGTTTCTAGAATGCAAATACCCAATAAAAATAATAAAGGAAGCACTACATAAAACCATCCACATAGACCGTAGCACACTTCTCACATACAAAAAACGAAAAGATAATAACCGAATTCCCATGGTTTTTAACCATAATCAATATTCCCACACACTCATCAAAAATTTAAAAAATG
>JBBBDQ010002387.1:1470000-1472500 GCA_037127315.1 Ascarosepion bandense | reverse complement strand
TATATACACACATATATATATATATAAATATATACATACACATATACACACATATATATATATATAAATATATACATACACATATATACACACATATATATATATATAAATATATACATACACATATATACACACACATATATATATATATATAAATATATACATACACATATATACACACATATATATATATAAATATATACATACACATATATACACACATATATATATAAATATATACATACACATATATACACACATATATATATAAATATATACATACACATATATACACATATATATATAAATATATACATACATATATACACATATATATATAAATATATACAGGCATATATATATACACATATATATATACATATATACATACATATATATACACATATATATAGACTTTTATATACATACAAAAATACATATCTATATACATATATACAAATATACATATATATATATAAATATACATATATATATCCATAAATACATATACATATATAAATATATATATATACATACATATATAAATATATACATATATATACACACATATATACATATATATGCATATGTACATACATATATACATACATATATATGCATATATACATACATACACATAAATATATACGTATATGTAACCATACATATATACATATACATACGTACATACATATATATATACATATATATACATATACATATATATATGTACAACATACATATACATACATATATGCATAACATACATATATATACATATATCTATATAACATATATATATACATATGTATATATGACATACATGTATATACATATATATGTATAACATACATATATACATACATATGTATACATACATATATACATACATATGTATACATACATATATATACATACATATACATACATACATGGATACATATGTATATACATATATATATGGATATATATATATACACATATATATATGGATACATATATATATACATATATATATGGATACAAATATATATACATATATATATGGATACAAATATATATACATATATATATGGATACATATATATATACATGTATATACATACATATCTATTTATACATAAATATATAACTATGTATACATATATATATGCATATATATATGTATATACATATATATATATATGCATATACAGAAATATATAACTATGTATACATATATATATACATATATATATATGTATATACATATATCTATGCATATACAGAGATATATATGTATACGTATATACATATATATGTATACATATATACATGCATATCTATACATATATACATGCATATGTATACATATAAGCATGTATATGTGAACATATATATATATGTATATACATACATATATATGTATACAGATATATATATGTATACATATATATATATATATATGTATACATATATACATATATATCTATATATATGTACTACATATGCGTACATATATATATATGTACATACATGTGTGAACATATATATATGTATATACATAAATATATATACATGTATATACATATATATACATGAATATACATACAGAGATTAATGAATGTACATACATTTACATATATATATACATACAAACATGTATACACAAACATATATACATGTATATACATATATACATGCATATGTACATATATATATATATACACATGTATATATATATATATATACATATATACATCACTTGTTTCTGATGAAGGACCAAGGGCGGTCTGAAATATAAAACACTATAAAAATAAACAAATACTGTTTAAAAGAGTACGTCTTTAAATTCAAAACTTTTTATTAATATTCTTTCCTATATATACATGTATACATATATATATACATATATACATACATATATACATACATATATACCAATACATACATATATACATGTGTATACATGTATATACGTACATATATATACAAGCATGTACGTGCATTTATATACATACATATATACATGAATGTACGTGCATATATATACATACATATATACATGTATGAACATGCATATATACACATGTATATACATACATATATACATGTATATACATAGATATATACATGTATATACATACATATATACATGTATATACATACATATATACATGTATGTACATACATATATACATGTATATACATACATATATACATGTATGTACATACATATATACATGTATATACATACATAAATACATGTATGTACATACATATATACATGCATATACATACATATATACATGTATATACATACATATGTATTTACGTAGATATATATACATACATATGTATATACATAGATATATATATATATACATACATATGTATTTACATAGATATATATACATACATATGTATATACATAGATATATATATATACATACATATGTATATACATAGACATATATACATACATACATATGTATATACATAGACATATATACATAGAGAT
>JBBBDQ010002387.1:1312500-1462500 GCA_037127315.1 Ascarosepion bandense | reverse complement strand
GACTAAAAAGTTAACTCATTTCGTGGACTAACACACGTGCGAAAAAATTATAGCGTACGTCCTTTAAAACTAAAATTCGTATGGAATTACTAAAAAATCACGAAACTAAAAAATTCATAAACTATACATGTAAATGTCTAATAAAATAATACAATTTTTGATTAACCGTTTACAAAACCTATAATCCCCCCTCTAAATAGTTAAATATTTATTTAAATACATATACCGTATATGTATATAGTACACATACAGATACATTAGGACTATTGCAATTGTCACCCGAAAGGGACAGTTATTTTTAATACAATGTTGTTAAAATACTATTTACAAATTGTATACTCCCAAAAAGCAACATATATACACATACGCACGTGTATATGTATAATTACAAATAACTGTCACACGTGTATCATATTTAAAAAAAAAAAAAAAAAAAAGACCTTGATTCAATTTTTAACTGCTTTACCATTCCAGGTGTCCGCCCTTCTTATCCACAACCAATTCGTTGCTCTTTCTGCAGCATTTGATATATCTCTCAGGGCCTTTCTTTTCGATACTCCTGAAATGCCGATGCTCGTAAATGCCTTACTCAACGATGTTGCGATAAATCCGCGGCACCCTACTTCAACTGCCTGACATATTGCCTGCCATCCATTAGCTCGGCATGACTCTACGAGAGGTTGGTATTTGGCTATCTTCTTTTCATGCGTTGCTTCCATATTCTCTTCCCATGGGACTGAAAGTTCCCACATTATTACTTTCTTCGCAGAATTTGAATAAATAATAATATCTGGGCGAAGCTTAGTTTCTGCGATATTTGTAGGAAACTTTGTTTGTCTTTCCAAATCAACAAGCAATTGCCAATCCGGTGCAGATAGCTTTTTAGTTCTACTTATTAGTGCGGACTGTTTCGTGCTACCGGCTTTCACGAAATTAACTCTTTGCCTTTCGGGACTAAATTTATTTGCTTTAATTGCATCCGAAATCACTTCAGCTATAACTTTGAGAACGCTGTCATGTCGCCAGCGATAACGCCCTTCGCTTAAGGCTCTAGCACATCCTGACAGTAAGTGTTGCAATGATCCTTTACCCCCGCACAGTTGACATGCTGGGGATTCACTTTTGCTCCATTTGTGAAGGTTTGATGGACTTGGCAGAATATCATATACTGCTTGGATCTTGAATCTAATGAGGTTAAAGTCTGACCTCAATATGTCCGGCCATGTTATACGCCGTCGAACATAATTTTCCCATCTGGTCCAGGCACCCTGCTGTGACAGTCCCACCATCTTAGCCCGTCTATTTTCTTCCATACCTTCTCTTACTTCTTTTTGCAATAGTACTCTTCTTTCTTTCTCTGTCACGTTCTCGAAACTTGTGCTAGGGAAGTAGCCCAAGCCTGTTGTTCCTCTGGCCACTGTGCCGACAATAGCTTTCTGCTGAAGTCTTTCTTCCGCTACTTTTAGTTCTCTAACTGCGTTCCACTTTCTTCCTGTCCGGATCTCAATACCTGCTTCTGATACATTTGGGTCTTTAGAGTCTCTATACAAGATCGCCTCCCTTGTACGTGTTACCACGAACTCTTCTTTGAGACCGCTTAGTGGTAGCTGGATCGCGTTTGAGGTCCCGTATAATGCCGCCGTACTCATGCACTTTGGCAAACCCAACCATCTCCTTAAGAATCCGTTGATCTTTTTTTCCATTGATTCTACCGTAGTGATAGCTATCTCATATACCATTAGTGGCCATAATGTCCGCGGTAGAACTGCGTGTTGGTACAACCACGCCTTGAATTTGCCCGGCAATCCGGATTTATCTATCTTCCTTAGCCAATCTACTAGGTCAGCCCATAACCTTTTGATTGCTGCATTGTCCTTATTGCTGCTGTCAAACCACTTGCCAAGATACTTTACAGGCTTCTCGGTAACATTTGGAATTACTTCGCCAGCGACTGTGAATAATATCGTACTTTTAATCTTTCCCTTTTTTAATACTAGTGACCTGGATTTACCTGGTTTGAATTTCATGCGTGCCCATCTTATATGCTTTTCTAAGCCCCTTAATAACCACCTGCAGCCTGTTACTGATGTTGTAGTTACTGTAATGTCATCCATATATGCTTTCAATGGAGGTAGTCGAATTCCAGACTTTACCATTGGACCCCTACACTCCACTTCTGCTGATTTTATTATCATGTTCATCGCTAGAGAAAAGAGAGTGGCTGATAGCGTGCAGCCTGTTATTATTCCTCTCTCTAGCCGATGCCAACTCGACATTGTTGTATTTGACGAAACTCTTAACGTAAAGTTATTATAATAATCTAAAATTAGATTACTAACGAAACTGGGAACATGATATCTGCGGAGTGTTTCCTCGACCACTTTATGGGGGATTGAACCATATGCATTTGCTAAGTCTAGCCATAACACAGCTAGATTTCCGTTATTTTCTTTTGCTTCACGTATGATCTGTGAAACTACGCCAATATGTTCAATGCAACCCGGCATTCCAGCGACGCCTCCTTTCTGTACTGATATATCCATGTATTTGTTCGTTATCAGGAACTTGGATAAACGTCTTGACAAAATACTAAAAAATATTTTTCCTTCAGTATTAAGTAGGGATATTATCCTAAATTGGTCGAGACTTTTTGAATTCTCTTCTTTTGGTATCCACACGCCTTCGGCTTTCCTCCACTGATCTGCAACTCTGCCTCTCCTCCAGATAGTGCGCAACAATTTCCATAACTGCTTTAAAATTCCTGGACATCGTTTATACACTATGTATGGAACTCCATTAGGGCCCGGGGATGATCCTGTTCTAGCTGCCTTAACCACTTCTCGAAGTTCTTTCCATGTTGGCATTTTAGCATTAAATTCAACGCCTGGTTGTTCTGGGTTAATTAGGGCACTAGTGTCGCTGAGCTCTACTTCTCTCCTTGGATCACTTAAAATGACGCTGAGATGTTCGTTTATTTCTTCCACTGTGCTCTCCAGTTGGCCACTCCTCTTATCACCGAGTAATTTACGAGCACATCCAAATGGATCTGCTATGAAGTTTGCCCGTTTTCTGGCTCTTTCCTTTCCCCTCCTCTTGTGCCATTCCGCTCTTCGTATAGATTTAAGCTTCGTTCTTAGTATACCTCTTAACTCTTCTAGGGCTGGTCGCTCCTCGGGATCTGCGGCTGCATATTGTTTCTTCAGGGATTTGAGCTCTCCTCTGATCTCTTTTATTTTTACTGCTCGCCGATTCTTTTTATAAGAACTCTTTGGCTGCTTTGGTTGTTTAAACCCAAATCTTTCGGATGCGAAGTTAGTAATTATAGTTGTTAACATCTTTAGCCGAGAGTCAATGTTGCCTTTTGAAGATATCTGTATTATTTCACAAACATCATTATCAAATTTCTGCCAATCCCCTAAGTTGTTAGAAGGGGGCCATTTAATCATAGTTGTCGTTGATGTCGGTTTTGGGAGGACATTTGCGTGGAGAGACTTGGTACACATATATATTAACACACACACACACATATATATACACATATATATGTATACACATATTTATATTAACATACACACACACATATATATATATATATATATATATATATATATATATATTGTCATCCACAGACGTTTCACCGTATCACAGCTCATACACATATGTATATATAACATATATTGTCATCCGCAGACATATGTTTCACTGCATCACAGCTCATACACATATGTACATATATATATATAGCCATCCGCAGACAGATCTGTTTTACTGTATCACAGCTCATCAGTACGGTTAGACTCTGATTGCTTTTTAACCCAGGATTGAAATTCGACTGAATTGGCGTCAGTCGACTATTCTACCTCTGGGCTATGGGTGTTCAGTAGAAGAAGGCAGACCTTTTTACGCGTATATTATCATTATACACGCCCAATAGCCAGAGTGTTCTAATTCATTTAACTGAATGAGCGATGCATACATGCAAGAGTAGGTACTGTTTTTTAAAGTCTACCATTCTTCCAGCGTGCTCAATCAGGGAGTGATAGCGTAAATGTTGTCATCTGCAGACAGACACATATTTGCACAGAAAGAACCGAAGATTAAGAAAATGAATTTAACAACTGACACATTTTATTTATTTGGTTGAATATATTTCTAATCAATACTTGTATTTGAGTAAATATTCTATTTTTATTTGAACAATATATTCACATATTTGTTTCTACCAACCTGATTATTTATGAGAAAGTTTGTAACAGAAATGTTGGTCATTCGGCAGGATACTCAAACCTTTGGTCACAATAACTTGTGACTTCAAGCTAGCACAACCATCAACAGTTCCGCAATAGGAGCCATCTATCCAATTTCACTCACAAGGCTTGTCTTAACCTGTATGTTTTTCAGGCACTTCCCAAAGATTCTGCACACTGTGATCACCTCCTCCAGATGGATAACATCAAAAAGTCATCTTCCTGACAAATCAATCATGGTGAAATTCGAACCCGGGCTTCACAGTCAGAAAGCAAACATAATAACCACTTGGACACATGCCCATAATATATATATATATATATATATATATAGACATATGTACATATGTAACAATTTTTCTGGAGAAAGAATAATAATTCAATTTTTTTTTCTTTCTTCTTCCACTTGAAGCTAGGTGAAGGTCATTCTAAAAGGAACACCTAAGCAAAATTCATAAATAAATTCATGGCCATCGAAAATGAACAACCACTCAATATAAAGTTTTTACGATTCTTGATTACTGCCCACAAAAATTTGGTCAGAAAGATTCAGGTTAGCCATTAGAGTGAAAAACAATCATTCATAAAATGACAGCTATGATTTTATTTGAAACAGAATCTTTTCTCTCACATGGGAAAATTGTTGAAAGAATTTTGTGACCCTTAAGGACAGGCCACCCCTGGTAAGAAAGAGAGATGGAATTCTCAGAAATAGTTTCTTAGATTTTAGGTAATTTTGCGGCGCTGATAATTAAAAAAGAAAAATATAGTGTTTTCTTTTGACCAAAGTTAGATAATTTCTTGCAATTGTTGTATACAAAGCAAGAAAGCCTAAATAATTAAAAATGTCTCAGGTCAAGAGATTGTTTACTTTTTTGTCACTTGTTAGCAGGAGGTTTAGGTTTCAAAATGATAAAATACAGATGTGAAAAATGACCACAGAAAAAAAAAAATAACCAAGGTTCAATTGGAAAGAAACTTTGAATTGATAATTGGGCAGTGGTAAGAGGCACTTACACAGGATTGAAGAAAATGAGGATCAGATGACCAATCAGGAAAAAAGTACTGGTGGAATTTCAGGAATATCAAAGAAATGTTCCATGTCCTCCAGGTAGTAGTAAGAGGCACTCACACAGGAGAGAAGGAAACAAGGTTGATCAGGTGACCAAAAAGAGGATCCCTGATTAGTCATTTGAAAATGCTAGTATATCCAGAGTGCATAACACTCACTCCTGCTGGATGTGAAGCTGAATATCAGCAAGAGTCAGTGGGTTTACAAACAGTTTGAGAGTGAGAGTTTGGAATTAGAGTTAGAGTTAGACTGATATGGGTTGAGTTAACAAGACAGATATGTTGTCACATGACTGCCTGCCTTAGAAGAACCTTCAACTTTCACCTGGTGCCAGACAAACCAACTTAGATAATGTGTTTCGGACAAGCTCATGTACGGTTAGCCTTGAAATGGAAAGTGGCTCTGACTGTCGCCAATCAGAAGCATTTGCAAGGTTTCGTACCGGGCCTAAACGTAATTTTTCCAGCGTCTGAAAGGGTGGGCCAGAAACTGATCATCTCTGGTCAGGTCGGCGTGGTGACTGGGGTATGATGTTGAAAGACCCGAAATCCCCTAGTGATCCTTGCAATGACATCACTGACGATACTCTCTAGCGCCCCCATTACGGTGCATATGTTTGAAATGTTACATCCTATAGAAGCTATGGTTTGTAATTATAATTGTCTGCATGCAATAGTGATAAACTCAAACCAAATACTGTACCAAACAGAATATATATATATATATATATATATATATATATATATATATATAAACACCTTATTGTTAATTTCACAAAGATTTCTTTTTCTTATTGTGGCTCCAAGCCATATCTGGATCATTGATGCAGTGGCAACTTTCAATCCAAATTGGCTTCATGACCAATCAAACATAACATGGGACAGAGTGAAGTTTGAAACAAAGTGAACAACTATCAATCAGTCACAAAGATTTAGGCATCAATGCGAAGGACCAGTGGGGTGCATTTAGTGTTGTTTCAACCAGGATTTGACTACGCCCAAACAAAAAAAAAACCAGCAGACAACTGAGAAAGGAGTAAGAATCAATGGATTTTTGTCATTTTGACTATATAGTTTTAAAAACACTCCACAATTTTTATTCTCCTCATTCATCAACCTTCACAGCAACCACAAGACAAAAAACACAATAGGACACTTTTTGGCTGTTCCTGAAAAAAAATTTTTCTATTTGTTGTTGCAGCTCACTGAAGTCAGTTTTGTTCATTGGTTTTGTTTTTTGATTTGTTTGATTTGCCAATCTGATAATTGCTAGTGGGTTAGCATGAGTAACCATGGATCAGAGGGTTCTGAAAGGGTAGTGATTGAAGATGAAGTAGCAGGGCCATGGCCAACAGCTGGGTTTAGGGAATTGCTAGGGTCTCCCAGGCTCCCAACCTTTAAAGGTGACCCCAGGAAGTTAAGGGAACAGCTGGCTTGTTATGAGAAAGACCAGTATATATGAGCTGTCAGATAGTGAGATGTTCTAACTGGCATATAATATGGCAGAAGGAAAGGTTTCATAGGTTTCAACCCTGAATTGACATAGACAAACCTGGAGGATCTGTTGATGGTGAGCTTGCCAATGACACAACCATTGGGGCCATGAGAGATCTGATGGAGCCAGTCTAGATAAAGGGCAAGACTCCTGAGGAGTTAGAGCCGAGAAGATAGCCATAAAGACAAATACTGAAGATGGCCATCCTCAGGTATGAAGAAGATGTAAGAAATTGCCCAAGTATACAGGCTCAGTTGGCTGAACTGTACATCAACATGCTCTAGGAAGACTGAAAACAGCATGAGGTGGTCAAGAAGGCGCCAATCAAGCTGTCATCAGCCATTGCACTAGCCAAGGACAGCCAAAAAGCATGGGAGAGAGTGAGGGGAGGAAAATACAGGGGCATAATTGGGAGGTAGGCAGACAGAAAGGGATGAGAAAGCTCCTCTATGTGGAATAGAAAGATTAAACAGGAAGAAGGGAAACCAGAGGAATGGAAAGAAGTTCCTATTAAAAGAGAATGATCATTTGATAAAGTGGTAATAATTAACTAAATATCATATTACAACATGTAGGCTACGTACTTTTCTTTTCCCTTGTATAAGTTTAAATACATACTCACCACCACTTTTGTAAAGTCACATATAGTAGAAATAATGCCTCCAAAGAATACTGTCAGACATTTTCCTTTACTCTGACTCAAATGCTTATTATGTACACATATCTATATTATTTTTATACCAACATGCCATCTCAGCAGCATAAGTCCTCTTATTACATTAAAACATTGTCAACTATGTTCGTTCTCTGGTGATCTGTGTTCAAACACAAATGTCAAAAGCGACACTTTATTAATACATGATAGATATATATATATATATGTGATACAGCGAAACAGATCCGTCTGCGGATGACAATATATATATATATATATATATATTCTGTCATCCGCAGACAGATCTGTTTCGCTGTATCACAGCCCATCAGTACAGTTAGACATCCAATTGCTTTTAACCCAGGATTGAAACCCGACTGAATTGGCATCAGTCAGTGATTCTACCTCTGAGCTATGGGCGCTCAGTAGAAGGAGGCAGACTTTTAGCGTATGATGTATCATACGCCAATAACCAGAGTGCTCTAATTCATTACTGAATGAGCAATGCATAGATGCTAGAGTAGCTACTGTTTTTTCAAAATCTACTATTCTTCCAGAGTGCTCAATCAGGGTGTGAGAGCATAGTCATCTGCAGACAGATCTGTTTTGCTGTATATGAAGTAAGTTATTTCATATTTATAAAATGACAAATCCTGACAAATTAGTCATGGTGAGATTCAAACCCGAGCTTCAGGGTCAGAATGTGAACGTTCTAACCACTCATCCATGCACCCATACATATAGATATACATATTGATATATATATATATAAATGAATATTTAAACAGCAATCTTTCATTTAAACTTGTTTCATTAAAAACAATCAACAAGTAAGATTTTATTAATTTTTGATTTCATTTTTCCAGTATTCTCACGTTTCCTTTTTGCTTGAGATAAGGAGTGTAAAAACGTACCATAATTTTCAACTTTTCAAGCACTTTCAGCCACTTCACTGGCCATTTTCAAGGATGTTATTTTTCTGATGTTGTTCTTTTGTCCTCATGTTTGACTGTATTAAAATTTTTGTATTTTTTTGTGTTTTTAAAAAGGAGAATTCTTTAAAGGTATCATGTGACACACATAGCTAAGTATCATGTGAGCACCTGTCTATTTTTTAAAAAAACTTTCAAAACTCTATTTCCACAGTTAAATAGTATAAGATTGATGGTAGTTGAAAATTATTTAATATACAGTGCCTCTCTTTTAGCAAGGTGCCTTTGATATTGTAATTTAAAAAGTAATTTTGTATTTTCTGCAAAATTTTATTAATGGATCTTGTAAATTATTGGTTAATAATTATTGCACTATTATTATTAGATAGGTGGCATGTGAGGCATCTACTCAGAGAAGTGATACTATGACCAATATAGGTAATTGATTTTTTTCTTTTATAATATCACTCCAAGCAAGGCAGTTTACTGCCACTGGTGCACAGGGGGTTACATAGGAGGAAAGTTAAGAGAAAGAGTGACAGATTATAGGGAGTATCAGGAAGTAGATAAGAAAAGGATGAGAATACTGAAGAGAATTCCACAGGTGGAAAGTGCGATAAAAGAAGCTGCTGGAGTAGAATTTGCATTTACATTTTATTGGTTTCACAGTAAAAGGGTGGGACCTATTTGCTAATCTTGTGGCTCAAGTAAATACATACATAGGAGGCACCAGAAAGCTAAGTTCATCGTAGCAGAAGCCATGAAAGTATTTGTAGAAGAGACAAGGAAGGCACATTACGCTGATGAGAAAGTGACTGTATCTGAGCTGCTAAGTCAGGATTGATCACATTACAGATTCTCCATTGGATTTTGTCAAGGACCCCTAGGTGAATAGCAGGGGCACCAAACCAGATATGGCAGCAATATTCAATGCATGAGCAGATGGTAGATTTATATATGTGCAGAATGGTTTTAGACAGGAAAAACTTCCTGGCCCTACAAGAAACACAATCTTGTACAGGGCACTGAAATTAGATATGATGGCATTATTTTGTTTAGAAACAACAAGTTTGTTGTCTTCCATTTTCTATAATATATTATAAATTTTATGTTTTTGAGGAATTACGGCAGAAATATGATTCTTGATAATTTTTCATATAGCAAACTCATCCTGTTTATAATTATCATGCATTTGATTAAAAAAACGTGTATATATACACACACACATATATATAACTATATACATATATATATATCCATCTACAGTAGTGAGCATAAAGATCAGAACAATGTTAAGAAAATGTCTAAATGTGAAATAACTTTTTATTTTATTTTTACTGCCAAGTCAGTATCAACCACGTTACAGATTCTCCTTTGTATTTTGTCAAGAGAGTAGCAGGGACACCCAACCAGATATGGCAGCAGTATTCAATACATAAGCAGATGGTAGATTTGTATATGTGCAGGATAGATTCAGGTGGGAAAAACTTCCGGGCCCTGCACAGAGAGCCGACTTTCATAGCGGCAGATTTGGCAATGGATTCAATATAGTCATTCCATTTGAGGTCCGCCGAAAGTGTAAGGCCAAGGAGGCGTAGTGTTTTACCCTCTGGGAGGCAAGCCTGTTCCATGCTCATGGGAGGTAGATGCAATTGTCTATGGTGGTTAGTTGATAACAGCTTCATTTTAGAAGCATTGAAATTTACTAGCCATTTCCTACCCCAGGCCACTACAGATTGGAGGTCCTTTTCAAGCTCGGCAGCGAGGTTCGCTTTGTCGCCCACACCGGGTTTTTGATCGAAGCGAGAGTAGATTGTGTTGTCATCGGCGTACATGCCTACTTGGGATCTAATGGTGTCGGGGAGATCATTAATGTACATCAGAAAGAGCGTGTGACCTAGGATAGAACCTTGAGGGACGCCCACATTCGTATGGTAGTTTTGGGAGGCATGCCCATTTAATACTACCTTCAATGTGCGGTTAGAGAGGAATGACTGGATGAGGTCAAACAGATGTCCAGTTATGCCGCAGCTCCGCAGTTTGCATAAGAGGCCAGCGTACCAGACCCTGTCGAATGCTTTAGAGATATCCAAGGCAACGGTTCGGGCTTCGCCATTCTTGTCAAGAGCCCGGTATATGTACTCGGTAATGGTCGTTAGCATATCAGCAGTAGACCTGGTGAAGCGAAACCCGTACTGTTTGTCAGAGAGAAGCCTGTGGGCTGTGAGATGCTGAATCACCTTAGTGTTGATAATGGCTTCAAAAACTTTGCCGAAGATAGGAAGGAGACTAATAGGACGGTAATTGGCGGGGTCTGAGGGTTCGCCAGAATTCTTAAATATAAAAACTACACAGGAAGACTTCCAACAGGCAGGAAAACAGGAAGCAGATAGGCAGAGGTTATAGAGTTTAGAAAGGACAGAGGAGAGTTCTGGGGCACATTTCTTCAGGACTATGATTGGGATTCCGTCCCCACCCCTCGCTTTGTGTGGGTCTAGTTGTGCAATTATCTTGGAGACCAGCGAGGGTGTAATGTGGACATTATGTAGTTGAGCCTTAGTTCTGGGTGGGAAGTCAGGTGTAGGTATTCCTAACGAGTCCAGTGTCGAATTGGTGGAGAATCTACGGGCAAAGCATTCAGCCTTGTCCGCTGGGGAGGTGAGAACTTCAAATTCATTGATTAGTGGGGGTATTGAAGTTTTGCTCTTGTTGAGCACGCTTTTGCAGCGTCACCAATGCATTGCCTCATTCTGGTAGCAAACGCCCTCTTAGCTTTGTTTAGTACTTTTTTACACTAATTATGTGCTGAGACGAAAAGGCGCCTGTTTTGGTTCGACGAGCAGCTTCGATAGAGCCGGAAGAAATGGTTCCAGTGGGCAATGGCGGCCGAGCAAGCGGGTGAGAACCAGGGGGACGAATTTGATTTTAGCTGGAATTTCCTAGCCAGGATAAAAGCATTGATACCAGCCTTAACCCAAGAGGAGACCTCGGATGCACAGTCTTTGACAGGAAGATTGAAGACGTTGTTCCAGGGGACGTCACAGAGGAAGTCTCGGAACGAGTCCCAGTCTGCTCTCTGGTAGCAGTATGATATTCTGCTGGTCTGGTTTTCTTGAGTAAAGTAAGAGCGGATTGAGATGTTGACAGAAACTACAGCGTGGTCAGCGTTTCCAAGGGGGCAGAGCTGCCTGGTAGTGCAAGAGTCTGGAATGGAAGTAAAGCAGAGGTCGAGTAAGGAGTCCTTTCCGTTAGGGTTATTAGAGAAACGCATGGGAAGTTCACCACTTGCGTTAGAGCTTGGGTTATTGAAAAATACATGGTGCGGATCCCAGCAAGGTCAGTGACAGAGTTTTCAAGCCACTTGGTGTGGTGGGCGTTAAAATCGCCAAACACAAATATATGGGCAGATGGGTGAGAAGAAATGGCCTTGTTGATATTGATAGAGATGCTATCAAATACCAAACAGTCAGAGGAGGAGGGGGAGCGATAGAGGAAGAAGAGATAGCTAACCGAGCTTAGAAGTGAGAGACAGAAGCACATGAAAGAATGATCCAGGGATTCAAGAGATGTAACCCTGGCTAGAGGGAGTTGTTCGCTGACATATACACCAAGTAACCAGGAACGAACAGCTCCGAGGAGGGGATAGAAGGGTCAAGGTTAGTCTCACATATAGCTAAGATATCGGGTGAGTTAGTTTGGAGGAATGATTCTACACTATTAAAGTTACTGCGGATACCTTGTATGTTTGTGAAGGAAGCACAGATAGGTTTGGGTGATTTATGACTAGCTGGTTTAGTCTTGCTGTTTCATTTATTTAATTTCATGATGGTTTAGCTGTGGATAGAGAGAGGTCTAGAGTAGGGTCAGATGGTCACTAATTGTAGCAGGTGTAGGATGGAGAATGGCACCGCCTGCAGCATGTGGCCTCGGGGTTGCCCATCGGAAATTCATGCAAGGATGCCCGTCCATGCGCGAAATGGTACTACAGGAACCCCGATATTATTCAACTGTTGATCAGAGCAGTGTCTCAAGACGCTATGCAAGAGTTCGGGCTTCTAACTACCAGTCAGAAGCAGTAACCAGGAAACTGCCAACCAGGTACCCTCAGAATGAAGAGACGTTGCCGCCATACTCACCAACTGCAAAGAGCTTCCAGCCGAACTAACATCAAGACCGAAAAAGAGAGATGAACCGGGAACCCCTTCCTAAACAAGAAACAAGGCAATCACCTCTACTCCTGTCCAAAAAAAGGGGGTGGAGTGTGAGTACTATCTACTCCAATTATGAATGCAAGACATTAATTCGCTCATGTAGCAAAAGCTATTATTGAAAGTAAAGGTTTTTCATATCAGGTACTAATGAATTATGAATGCTATTTTCATTTGAATATGATGTATCCATTATGATAGTATGATTTTGTTAATTGTTCTGATGTTTTTGATCATCTATTTTTTTCGAATGTTATATAATTATTCTTATAACTTCATCAAAATAAGTTTATTGAGCTTTATATTTTGAAATTATATAATTTACCATTATTTCTTTATTTTTTCATGATAAAATATGCTATGAAGCTTTAAAATAAAAAGTTATTTCACATTAAAACTTTTTAACATCATTCTGATCTTTATGCTCACTACTGTATATACATACACATATATACATGCATATATGCATACATATACATACATAATATGGAGGATGGTAAACTCTCATATACCACGTCTGTGAGTTTTCAACATCGTTCTTGTAACACGTGGCCTTGCATTATCATGGAACAAAATTGAACCACATCTGTTCATAAATTCAGGTGTTTCAGGTTCATTTTTTGAAGGCATACATGCATTTCAGTGAGTTCAGTACAGTAAAGCTCTGCATTAATGCTCTGATTAACTTCCAGAAAGTTGCAGTAGATAATACCAATTGCAGACCACCAGGCAGACAATAATCTTTTGCTGATGCAACTTTGGCTTTGAGAAATTTGGGAGTCACATCACGATCAAGCCATTGACCTGATCATTTTCAGTTATCATAAAGGATCCACTTTTCATCACAAGCAACTATTTGGTCAAGAAAGGGATCATTAGCATTATGAAGAGAGAACATTAAGCACACATCAAATGCCTAATATATTTTATTTTCATTGAGATCATTGTAAAAATCTTGTGGAAAAAACAGTCAGTACTCAACTAGAATAGAAGTTGGGTTTGACTGACCAAAACACCACCAGGGCAAATTGGTAGGTGGTTTAAATAATAACCTGGGAGATTCCATTCTGTTACAGGCAAGACTATTCCGTAAGCAGTGATTGGCAGATAATTTTAGTGTGTACATTGAGCTCCATAAATATTCAGCACAATATCCACCATTTGTCTTTGGGCCATATAGGGACATGTATTCAGTTACAATAATTTTTTAATTAAACAGTATATATATATATCACTACCGACCGGAATAATTTTGAGAAATTTTGTTTGGAGAATATATATTATTTGGCAGTGTTTGAACCTGCAACTCATAATAGCATAGGAAGCCATCAGTCAAACTGATACATCTTTACCACTTGACTATAAATTAATTTTTATATATATATATATATATATATATATATATATATAGATGCGTGGCTAAGTGGTTAGAACATTTGCTTTCTGATCATGAAGCCTGGGTTTGAATCTCACCATGGTCAGTTTGTCAGGAAGGTGACTTCTTGATGTTATCAGTCTGGAGGAGTCGATCCCTGTATGTGGCATCTTTGGAAAGTGCCTGAAAACCATACCACATTTTAACCCAAGCCTTGCAAGTGAAATTGGATAAACGGCTCGCTTTGTGGAATTGTTGATGTTTGTGCTAGGTCAAAATTGCAAACCATCTTGACTGAGTTACGAGGAGAGAAGTGGAAGGTAAGGTGTCAAATATCTTTACCCAGTTAAGTTGGCAAAGAAGTTAAGTGCTATACTTTTTGGAAATCCTTAAATGAGTATATAAAGAATAATTATTGGCTTGGTCAATGAAAGAGTTAAAAATATGTATTTACCCTTTTTGTTCCAGGAGGTTCTTTTTCAGGTTTTAGTTAGTCGGACCTTTCTATGAGATTCTTTCGGCTAATCCTTGAATCAAAACTGAAGTTAATGTGTCAGCAAATCCTTTTAACGACTCTTTCATCTTTTAGTTTGTCATCAACTTTACTTAGAGAGATTCTTTCGGCTGGATATAAATCCTTGAATCAAAACTGGAGCTGATAAGGTCAGCACATCCTGTTATCAACTCTTTCAAATTTTAATTTGTTGATGACTTCTTATGAGATTCTTTTGGCTAGATATAAATCCTTGAATCAAAGCTGGAATTGATTAACTAACTACTGACTGCCAAAAACCTATTTTTATAGGGGCTAACACCTAATTTGCATATTTCTAGAACCTTTCGAATTCTCTTAAATCTACTGGAATTTTCTACAAACTTCCAAAACATTCTATTTTTAATTTTTCTATTTAACAACTACTTCCTGAATTAAAACTTTTTTGGAATAACAAGTAGGACTCAATAGAATCCCTTACTACAACTTTTTAGACATTATTATTATTTTTATATATAAATGCATCCTTGTAACAATATATATATATAACTATATCTATAGTGAGTCTTTGCCTATTTGTGCTTCAGTATTCATGATTTCATACATTTACAGAATTTTTTCGAGAAAATATCTACGGCTGGCATCTTAAAAGTAGTGCAACATTTGGGGGCAGAGATGTGTGTATATGTTCGCTCCAGTACTTGAAAAATTTTGGATGGTGATCAGATGACGGTACAAGACTGGTATTTATTATTTGACGCACAAAATGCTCAACCATTTTTACAGAAGCTGTATACATGACTAGTTCACTAGTGTTGTTTTCTGTGAATCTTTGTGAATTCACTTTTGTGTTTTTCTTTTTACATATGCACTAAGATGCTACCTAAATACCCAGCTTCTTCTAAATCTTCCAGGAAGGATCCTAAGCAGCAGCAGAAGATTATGATGCTGCTGGAAAAGCTAGCCCTTCTTGATATACTGAAAGAAGTCATATGCAGCAGTAGCTCAGCAGTACCACATGAACAAAAGTACCATAAAAAAAAAAGAAAGAGGCTGAAATAAAGAAAACTTTCTATTAGAGAAGTGTCAAGACTATCTCTACTGTATGAAAAAAACGATTGTCAAGATGGAGTAAGCTTTGTCTTTGTGGAGTACAGACTGCTGTAAAAAGAACATCCCTCAAGGCAATGTAATTTGTGAGAAGGCAAGATGTTGTTTGTATGATAATTTTGCACCTCAAGAAGAAGCCCAGCAAGAAGGTGATACCAGAGTTTTCAAACAGGAAGTGGAAGAAGAAGAAGGAGGAGGAGCAGGACTGTCAACTGTGGCTTCAGTTTCCTAACCAGGTTTTGTAGCCAGTAAGTGTTGGTTCCACTGATTCCAGAATTGGTTCCAGCTGAAGAGCATGTCTCTGCAATAGCATCAGCAGACATAAAAGAAGCTAGGAAATATCTCAAGACACTGAAGAAGATAATTATAATTATCATCTGGATGTTTAATATAGATGAACCTGGCCTGTTCTGGAAGAGGATGCTTTCTCACAATTATCTAATGAAGGATGAAGCCAGGGTTCCTGGCTTTAAGGCCCAGAAAGAAAAGGGTAATATGCCTTATGTGTGGCAATGCAGCTGGTTTCTTGCCAGCAAACCCCAGGGCTTTGAAGAACAAAAATAACAATACCCTACCAGTGTCTTGGATGAGCAGTAAAAAACCTGGGTCATGAAAGTCCTGATGTCAAATGCCCAACACCGTCTCTCTCATCCAGGTGATGGACCAGGGTATCATCTGTGCCTTTAAGGCAATCTACACCTGTAACTCCCTCCAGCATCTTGTTAGATGAAAATTTCTTCCCCAACTCATGTTGGAAGAAGTTGTGATCAGATTGTGTGAACAATTATGAGAGCCTCTCTCCTGAAATGTTTAAGTAGTCTCAATTAATCAATCTGTCATCTTGGTGCAGCAGCTGGGAGATGTCTTTGAAGACCTGACAGAAGAAGAAGAAGTTAGCTCCCTTATCAATGTGCACTCAATCCCCAGCTGACAGACCTGGATCCAGAAGAGCTAAATCTGCCAGTGAGGATGAAGACACAGAACCTGACAAAGAGGAGGATGAGGGCTTATGTCTGGATTGTCTGTCATATCTCTTTTGCACACTGAAAGAATCCAAGGATCCTTACATGGATTGATACATTAAGTTTAACACTTCCATAGATGCATGCAGCAAGCCCTTCAAGATTCTCTTCAACTTGCTGAAGAAGCAAGCACTGCAGCTCTCCATCACCATGTTTTTCTAGCCTGTGAAGAAGATGCCAAAAAAGCCTTCAGAAACTCCTGAGAAGATTCCAAAGAAGAGAAGAAGGCTCCCCCAAAGGGTATGTAATTCCTTTGTTTTGCTGTGCATCCTTGCCATTCATTGAACTGCACAGTTAATTCATCATCATCCTAATCTCCAATCAACATTTAAAAATTCTGAGTACCCATATACTTTACACTTTACCTAATTTCTTTATTATTAAGTATTTTTGTTTTTGTCTTTTACTACTGTACACATACGTATTTTAATATTTTCAATAGTTGTACCTATATATGCATAAAAGAAAACAGTTTTTGTATATATGAAAGAAAATTTATGTTAAGTCTTAAGGCACCATCACAGTTTTGTTTTTAGAAAATGTTTTAAACTTTATATAGTATTTTCTGTCTTACACATATTTTATACAGTATTTTCAATGGTTGCATCGATCTATATGTAATTAAAAACGGTTATTTTATGTATGAAAGAAAATTTACGTTAAGTGTATAGTCACCAATACAGTACTATTTCAAAAATGTTTTAAAAAGGGTACAAAATATTTCTAAAGTGTTTGCAGTTAAAGTTAAAGGCATATTGAGGGTTTTAACAATCCAAAGGGATAATCAGGTAGGTAAATTCCAAAAACCCAATCCTAATTAATATTAATTTCATTAATATTAAAATTGACCAAGGTGTAGGGCTTGATGCAAATATTATATTCTAATTACAGAGTCAAATATACGTATACCATCACTTGGTTTAATAATAATAAAAATAAATCTAAATCCACCTTCCTTAAATTTGATATTGTAGATTTCTACTCTTCAATATCCAAAGACCTTCTAGAAAGTTGTATTAAATTTGCTAGAAATGATGTAGAAATCATCGATAGGGATAGAAAGATTATTTTAGCTGCTAGAAAATCGATCATTACCTTTGACCATTCTACATGGACGAAAGGGCCTAATGATAGTTTTGATGTTCCTGTGGGAGCTTATGATTCAGCCCAGGTTGCTGATCTTGTAGGAATCTATATTTGAGACATATTAAGTAGATTTTTGGACCACAAACAAATTGGATTTTTCAGACATGTGCCGCAGTCACTTGTCAGTCATCTACCGATTTTGTAATTGAATAACAGTGAAATGGAATTCACCATGAGGACTTTGAAGTTTCACTCAACTCGGTTTTTTTTTTGGTTCTTTTTCTGCTAGTTTAATTTTGGAAATGTATTTTTTATTTCCCATTTTTTTGTTTTCTAGCATATAGTGCTGGATAAATTTCAAAACTTTATTTGTTTCTTACCAGTTAAGATTTTCAGTCTTTGCAGTAGAAAAAGGCTAATTTTATTTTTTTCTCTTTTCTTTGATCTTGTAAGGGAAGGTACTTGAAAACCCTTATATTGGCATTTAAGGCTTCACCTGACTTTAACCAAGTTAAAACTTAGCAAATCTTTTTATTTTCTCTTTTTTTTTTTTTTTAATTGGAGTAGATAGACCCTAATATCACCTGGTTCATACTCTTCCCTCTTCTTTTGAACAGGAGTAAAAGTGCATGTCTTGTTTATTGTTTAGGAAAGGGTTCCTGATTTCTTTCCTCTCTTCTGGCCCTAGTGGTATTGCTGTCACAAGCTTTTTGCAATGTTTGTGGATGATGGAATTGTCTCTTCATTCTGAGAGTACCAGGTTCATAGTTTCCTGGTTGCTGCTTCAAACTGGTAGTTAGGAGCCTGAACTGCTCTGATCAACATTTGAATAATATCGGGGTTTCTTGTAGTGCCATGTCACGCATGAATGGGTGTCCCTGCAAGAACCTGCGGTGGGCAACCCTGAGGCCACACTATGCTGCAGTCTGTACCAGTTTCCTTCCTACACATGTTGCATATAGTGACCGACTGATACTACTACTCTAGGCCACTCTTTTAATAAAATCCCCTAACCATGACAACATACAATCAAAAAAACAAAACTAAACCAGCTCAACAAAAAATGCCTAAACCCATCAACCTCTCCTTTGCAAACATACGAGATATTCATACCAACTTTTGCAGCATTGAATTCTTCCTCCAAGTAAACTCATCTGACATCTTGGCCCTTTGTTAAACTAACCTTGATCCTTCTATTTCCTCATCTGAGTTCTATGTCCCTGGTTACCTTCACCTCTTCAGAAATTACTCCAATGTCCATATTCATGGACTTGGTGTTTATGTCAGTGAACATCTCCCTCTAGCTAGGGTGATCTCTCTTGAATCTCTAGATCATTCTTACATGATTCCATCTCTTTCTACTGCTACACAGTTAACTATCTTTTTTTCTCTACCGCTCCTCCTCATCTCCTGACTGTTCCATACTTAACAGAATCTCGAATAATATTGATAAGGTCATTTCTTCTCATCCATTCACTCATATATTTGTGTTTGGAAACTACCATGCCAAGTGACTGGAAAAATGTCACAGATCTTGTTGGTGTCCATACTATGAACTTTTCAATCACTCAGTGATATCCCCATGCATTTCTCTAATAGCCCTAAGGGACCTGACTCACTGCTAGATCTCGGTTTCATTTCCATCCCTGACTCTTGCAATGTCAATGTCAATGTCAATTTTCCCCCTTGGAAAATCTGATCATACAGTGGTTTCCATTAACATCTCCTTCTACTCCCTCTCCACCCAGGAACCTCAGACCAGCAGAATATCTTACTGCTACCAAAGAGCAGACTGGGACTCATTCCTCAATTTCCAGTGTGATATCCCTTGGAACAAAGTTTTTAGTCTTTCTGTTGTAGACTGTGCATCCGAGGTCTCCTCTTCGGTTAAGACTGGCATCAATGCTTTCATCCTAGCCAGGAAGTTGCAACTTAAACCCCATTTGTCCCCCTTGTTTTCCCCTGCTTGCTTGGCTGCTATCTCCCACCGGAATCACTTCTTCCGGTTTTATCAGAGCCACGTATTGGATCATAACAGGCGCCTTTTTGCCTCTGTTCATAATGAGTGCAAGATATTTAATGACGCTGAGCTGCTGTTTGCTGACAGAAAGAAACAGCGTTTGGCTCCAAGGACTACTGGCGGCTCTGTAAAAGTGTACTAAATAACAGTAAACCCTCAATCCCCCCTCTAATCAACAAATTTGAGGTCCTCACATCTTCAGGAAACAAGATAAGTGCTTTGCTCACAGATTCTCCACCAACTTGACACTGGATTCATCTGGGGTATCCATACACAACTTCCCACTTAGAACTGAAGTTCAACTGAGTGATGTCCACATAACCCCCTTGCTGGTCTCTAACATAACCCCATAAAGTGAATGGAGGCAACGGAATCCCAATCATTGTCCTGAAGAAATGTGCCCCTGAACTTTCCTCTGTCCTCTCCAAACTCTATAACTACTGCCTTTCTACTTCTTGCTTTCCTGTGTGCTGGAAGTCCTCCTCTGAGATTCCTGTATTTAAGAATTTTGGAGAACCCTTGGACCCTGCTAATTATTGCCCTATCAGCCTCCTACCGATTTTTAACAAAGTGTTTGAGGCCATTATCAACATCGAGGTGGTTCAACATCACATAGCCCACAGTCTCTTCTCTGACAAACGGTATCGTTTCTGCTTCACCAAGTCCACTACTGATATGCTAATAACCATCCCTGAGTATATATACCAGGCTCTTAATAAGAACGGCGAAGCTCAAGTTGTTGCCCTGGATATCTCCAAAGCATTTGACAGACTATGGCATACTGGCCTTCTACGCAAACTATGGGGCTATGGCATAACGGGATGATTGTTTGATCTAATCCAGTCATTCCTTTCAAATCGTATAATGAAGGTAGTATTGAATGAACATGCCTCCTAATACTATCATAAAAACATGGGTGTCCCTCAAGGCTCTATTCTAGGTTCTACACTTTTTCTGATCTTCATCAGCAATCTCCCCGATGTAATCAGATCTCTAGTAGGCATCTATGCTGACAACACCACCATTTACTCTTGCTTTGATTAGAAATCCACTGAGGCTGACAAAGCGAACATCATTGCTGAGCTTGAAAAGAACCTCCAATTTGTGGTGGACTGGCTCATGAATGGCTCATGAATTTGAATGCTTCCAAAATAAAGCTGCTATCTGTTAACCCCCACAGACAATTAGATAGTCTCCCTGAAAGCAAAACACTGTATCTCCTCGGTCTAACTCTCCAAGCAGACCTCAAGTGGAATGACTACATCGAATCCATAGCTAAATCTGCTGCTAAGAAGGTTGGTTCACTGCATAGGGCCAGGAAGTTTTTCCCATCTGAATCCATCCTGCATGTGTATTGAATACTACTGTCACATCTTGTCGAGTGCCCCTGCTATTCACATATTCTTGACAAAATCCAACAGAGAATCTGCAATGTAATCAATCCCAACTTGGTAGCTCAGCTGCAGTCACTTTCTTAACAGCATAATGTAGCTTACCTCAGTCTCTCCTACAAATACTTTTACGGCTTCTTCTCCTTTCCATGAATTTACTCCAGCTACTAGACTAGCAACTAGGTCCTACCCTTTTACAGTGAAACCAGTAAATTGTAACCACAATTTCTACTCTATTAGCTTCTTTTCTCACACTTCCCGCCTGTGAAATTCCCTTCTGTATACTTGCTTTCTCAACAGCTACAATCTCCAAGAATTGAAATGTAAAGTCAATTGCCATCTCCTGTCTCTCTGATTCGCATCCTTTCTTTCATTTTCTTTTCTCCATCCATTCCTCTCTCATCAGCTCTCGTTCTTCTCTTACCCATTCTGACACCTCCTATAACTTGTTCCTCTTTCTCATCACTCTCCTCCTATGTAACCCCTGCATACCAGTGGCAGTAAAACTGCCTTGCTTAGGGTGAAATGACTATAAAAAATAAAAATAAAATAAAATCCTAAAACAACAGAATGATATTAATCAGCTAATTTACTATAAATAATGACACTAATTCTTGTAAACGTATGTCCACTACAAAATGAATGCCTTACAAATTCTATACCAAATATAGTAAGCATGTTGTCTGCAAGATAATAATTGATATTATTGGGTGTTGGGTTTTTCTTTTTTTATCAATAAAGCCTCCATTATTTTTAGCCATTTTTTTGTATGTGGATGATGCTGTGATATTTATGTTGTCAACAAGTATATTCCGGATAGGGCTTCATAGGTCTCCATGTGTGTTTAAATGAGATTGAAGAGAGATGCAGCTTGAGTCTTCAAGTCAGTTTCGTAGTTGTATAGCCAATATAATCATTTACATAGCTGTATAGCCGATATAATTATCATATATTTAGTCTAATGTGGTAGTCAACCAAATAATTTGGAAATCCATTGTTGATAAGAGTTTGTTTCGAGTTATGAAGTTCTTTGAAGAAAAGCAAGCAAAAAGATGATTTTTCATAGGTTCTCGTGAGGAAATATTCAATGACACTGATTTTATATCTAAGAGGACATTGACTAATGAAATTAAGGTGACAAGAATTTTTACTGGTGGGTATTTTATATAGAGAAGTGATGTAAGTATTATTACAAGACTCCATGGGGACGTCTAAGAAGGGGGAGTTTATTTTTTTGGCCAAGCTCATATGTGAAGTTGAGGACGGAATGTTTTTCAAATGCAGATTTAAAGATTATTGATTTTGTTTTTGTTCTGAGAAAAAATGAAAATATCATCTACGTAGTGGACCTATATTGTGGGTTTCGTAATTTTTTTAAAAACTGTTTTTACATGGGACATGTAAATGTTAGAAAAGCATAGACCAAGAGGGTTTCCCATACTTACACTGTTTGTCTGTAAATGTGGCCTTCATGGTTGTAAAAAGCAAGCAAGAGTTTTTCAGAGTATGATGACTGAAGTATGTTCATACACAGAGTTAATGGTTATGTTGATAGTTTTAGTGACAGGGACATTGTGAATAAGTTCTCAACATCGAGAGACACAAGTATGCCTTGGTTTCAGGTTGTGGATTTAAGAATTTGAAGGAATTTGTGTTGACTTGATGCTGTAATTGGCAAGTAGGTATGGAGTGATAGTATCATTAAAGAATTAAGCAATTGGTATATAGGGGTAGGAATCTGAAAGTTTATAGGTTGCAAGGGGTATCCAGGTTTGTGTATTTTAACGTTATCATATCTGGGTTCATAATTGCCAAACATTTTGTTGATTTTCAAGGATCTTATAACAACATTATTAGAAGCTATGAGTTTATTAACATGTTTCTAGAGATTCAGTGGGGTTCCTATTTAGTTGTGTGAATTTTGGTCAGTCATCTAGAAAGTGCTGTAATTGTTTGTGGCAATCTAATTTATCCAAAACTACATAAATGTTGGATTTATTGGCTTGTCAGATGACAATGTTGTGATTGTTTATTTTCAAACATATCATCAAAAAATAATTTACACTACCCTTTAATATTCTGTAGAAAAATTCTTCTGATACCATTAAATGGTTTAATAACATCAAAAATAAAAATAAGACTACATTCATTCAATTATATAGATTTTTACCCTTCTATTTCTAAAGATCTATTGTTGAGTCATCTGAATTTTGCTAAAAACTGTGTAAGGAAGAATATGAAGTTATCTTAGCATATAAAATATTCGTATTATCTAAGAATAATTCTACTTGGATAAAAAGTAACAGTGATACTTTTGATGTTCCAATGTGTGCTTTTGACTCCACTCAAATTGCTGATTTAGTGGGCATTTATATTCTGAGTAGGATTATTGAATCTGAACAAATCAGACTGCATAGGGATGATGGTCTTATTGTCATATCTAATAGTAATGGTTCTCTAACCTCTAAAATACAAAAGAAAGTAATAGGAGATTTTAAATTACTTGCATTTAAAATAGATATTCCTTCAAACCTTAAAATAGCTAATTTTCTGGATATTACTTTGAACCTCTCTAATAATACTTTTAAGCCATATCATGAAAAATAGTGCATCTCCAATATACATTAATGTTAATTCTAACCATCCCCATCAAGTGATAAAACAATTTCCTACTCCCATTAATACTAGGATAAATAAATTATCCTCCAATAGCAAAATATTTAATGATAATAAAATCCCTTATAAAAATGCTCTCAAATAAATGGGTTTAAACAGGAATTATTCTATGAAAAAAAATAAACAATAAAACTGGTATTAATAAGTCTAAAAATAAAAAAAGAAAAGTTTTATGGTTCAGCCCCTCTTTTTGCCAATTGTCTAACATTATTATTGGTCAATATTGTCTGAAATTGATCAATAAACATTTCTATTTTAACAACCCACTAAGTAAAATCTTTAATAGAAAAACATTAAAAATTAGTTATTCTTGCACTACCAATATCTGCAGCATCATTAATTCTCATAATAATAAAATACTAGATAATTTTTATAATAATCACCAAATAAATACAAATCCCTCTTGTAATTGAAGAATTAAAGATAACTGCCCAGTTGGAGGTATATGTATGTCTGAAAAAGTTATTTACCAGCTAACTATTATTCCTATGGAATATGATAAAGAAAGAAAAGTATATTTTGGAATTTCTGCCAGACCTTGGAAACTTAGATTTTATAACCATAAATATTCCTTCTCTAGGTTTCACCTTAAATACAAGATCACTGTTTAAATATTTGTGGGAATTAAAAGATAGAGGACTCTCTCCACTGATTCAATGGAAGATTATAGGAAAATCTAAACTCCTATTAGCTTTAGAAATAAATGTAACCTATGCTAAGATGAAAAAATGAAAATAATTAAATTTAGTGGTAATACCAGCTTTTAAAACCAACATAATGAAGTTATTTTTAAATGCTGTCACAGAAATAAATTTAAATTACCTGTTTAGTAGGATTAAACTTTTTTCCTTAACAATAATTTTCTAGAAAATTCAGCGGTTCATTTGCTATTGTGAATCTGCTCTCTTACTTTTATTTCATTATTTTTATCTATTTTTTATACTTTATTTATATTTAAAACATATTTTTTGTGAGAGTTAATCACTTGTGACTATTTTATTTTTAGTTTTTATGATATAGGTTCTTTTTCTTTTATATCTGTAATTCTTTATTATTTTTCTTTTTATTTTATTTAAATTTTTTTGTCTTTATTATTATTTTTGTGAATCTTTTTTTCTTATTTCTGTTAAATTTTTTCTTGTGAACCTTTAATTATTATTATTTTTAGCTTTTTTGTGATTACTAGTTATTTGTGACTGCAATTATACTATATAAACCCTTTTTTCTTTCTTCTTTTTTATTTTATTTGTATTTCTTCTTTAGTTTGGTTATTTTAACTTTTGTGTTGTGTGTATATATTATATGGCCTCTTATAGTTATATCTTTGTGTGTTTTTATTTTGTGTATGATTATATCTATTCTCTTGTTTCTTGTATATTTTTCCTTTAAGATTTTTTTTTGTATATGTGTGATTTGGTGTATGTGTTCTTTATTTTTGTGACATTTCTGTTATCGGTTGCCTCAGTGTTTAACTGTATGACACCTCTACTCTTCACCTAACCTATTTTCCTCTCTGTGCCAATGTTAATTTTTTTTTTAATATTCTGAGTTAAATGTAACATTTGATTTTTCAAGTTTGAAGAAGCATTTTGTAATTTTTATAACTGCTGAAATAAATTCTGGATTTTAAATCATTTAATTACATGTTGAGTTTTCATCTATATTTTATATTACTCTGGATAATATCCATTGAACCCACTGAGCTCTCTATTTTTATCTCTTTAATATTTTATTTTGATCAGATAAATTTTTTTAATTATCCTCTTTTTTTACAGGTTTGTCATTTTTTCCTATATATATATATATATATATATATATATGTGTGTGTGTGTGTGTGTGTGTATGTGTATTACACATAAAACAAATTAAAACCTCCTGAAATCATATAGCCATTTCAACAGGTATTTTCAACCCTGTATTGTTAATCATAACCTTTATGGTAAATTACAATTATTTGAGTGTTTTGTGTGTAAAGACAACAGAAGTAGGGGCTGCAAAAATAAAAGGAAAAGAAAGAAGTAAAAAGGAGAGGAAGAAAGAAAAAAGGAGGAAAAGAAAGAAAGAGGAAGGAAAAAGTGTGTCAGATTGGCAGACAGGAGGGAACTACAGTAAATAGGGGTGTGAGAAATTGAGATAGATGCCTTAACAAAAAGATAAACATGTATTTAGAAAAACAAGGTGTCGAGTTTTACCAAGCCCTTTTAAATTTTTCAAAATTTTTTTTTCGTTTCAATCCAAAAACAAGGCTTAAATAATGTTAAGATCAAAATAATTTACATTAACAATTTTCCTTAGGAATAAAAAAGGGGTGAAAAAAGCGGGAGAAAAAAACAGGAAGCTGATTTATAATATAAAAATATTATATTGCTAAAGAAAAACAATTATTATAAGTAATATTAAAATTTAGGTTAAATATATAAGAAATTAAATTTGAGATGGCATCAATATTTACATAATACTTCTGATATAAATAAATATATTTAAAATGGGATGGAATGAAAAAAATATTATATATATAAATATATATATATATATAATTATTCCCAAGTAATATTGCTGATAAGAAGGGATAAACCTCTAACCTAAGAAATTTAGAATAATTAATATTATAGGAAATAAATTAAATTCAAGTTCACGATAACATTATTACTTAACCAAATTGGTTAATTTTATATGTATTGCATACACAGTATAACACAGAATATATTTCCTTCCTGCTACCAAATATCACCTGTTGGAATTGTATGTATATTAATACTTGCTTCTATTATTCAAATGGTTGTTTGTCCTTTCATTCCACTGTTGCTGAATCATTGTGTATCTCCTCATTTATTCTTCTAAAAATCGTCAATATCAACAATACTACAAAGAGAACCTGAGCCAAGCCAGACAAAAATATAATTTTTTTTCTTCCATTACAATCTGCATCCAAGTTTGGGACTTCAATGATTCATAACAAAATACATAAACATATATATATATATATATATATATATATAATTTTGAACATTATTTTTACCGATACTCGTATTTAAGTAGATATTCTGTTTTTAATTAAACAGTATTTTATATTTATATCTACCGGCCTGATTATTTACGATAAATTTTTATTACAAAAATGTGTGCTATCTAGCAGGATATTACATTTTCGTAATAAAAATTTATCATAAATAATCAGGCTGGTAGATATAAATATAAAATACTGTTTAATTAAAAACAGAATATCTACTTAAATACGAGTATCGGTAAAAATAATGTTCAAAATAATTCATTACAAATTGTCGGTTGCTTATAACCAAGTTTCATTAAAATTCGTTAATTTCCGTAACATGTTCATGTTACGGAATATAATATATATATATATATATATATATATATAAATTTATTTGTTTGAACATTATTTTTAATAGATACTAGTGGATAGTGTTTTTTTTTTTTTCTATAATTAAACAGTACTTTTAAATATCTAAGCTAAATATTCAAGAAATCTTTTTTGGAAAATATCTTTCAGCAGGATTTGAACCTGCCTATTCCTGTATATCAGGAAAATACCACCATTAGATCTGACAAATCAACCACAAAAGATATCATGGTAAATAAGGTCTGAATTAAGCTCTAAATACATATTCTCCTGATTTCTTTTACAACGTCTATCTCTGCTCGGAATCATCTCCTAATGTAAACAAATGCAATTGAGACAATATTACAAAATTATACAGAAATTTATCAAATAGGTATTAACTAACATATTTATTTAAATAAATCTATTTGTTTGAACATCTGATGAATACTTGTATTTGAGTGAATAGTCTGTTTTTATATATATATATATATATATAACTCATACAATGGAGTAGTACTCTGAAGGTAATAGACTGGTTCCAAAACTTTGAAGATAAAAACAACTTTACTTTTCTCCAATTCATCATGGACTCTTACTCATCTGTATTTAAAACTTCTTCCATCTTGCCCTGGAATTTGCTGAATTTTATTCGGACATTTCTAAAGAGGAAATCAACATAATTTTGAACTGCAGGAAATCAGTTTTTATCCACGACAACGAACAATGGACTAAAAACTCAATGGATAATTTTGATTTATCTATAAGAGCTCTGGATTCTGCAAAGTCTTTGGTTTTAGTTGGATTATTTCTCCTATACAACCTCATGGTGTTTAAAGAAATCGATATAAAAAATATAGGACTCTATAGAGATGACAGACTTATAATAGTAAACAAATCCACTGGATAGGCTTAGAAAATTAATCCATAGAGTCTTTAAATCTTTTGGTCTTAGCATAGAGATTAACCCTAATATAAAACTAGTTGACTTCTTAGACATAACATTAGACTTAGTTTCTAATAACTTTCAACCTTACATGAAAAATAATGCCAACCCAATTTATATAAACCCTAGCTCTAATCATCCACAATCTGTTATCAAACATATTCCATCATCAGTTGAACACCACATAAACATACTATAATAAAGAAATATTTGAAAAAGCATAAAACAATTTATGATAAAATTCTTAAAGACAGCCGTTATCAATCCTCTGAGATTAACTTTGTGGAAAAATTTAGTAGCTCAAAACGGAAAAATAGAAACAGGAAAATCATATGGCATAACCCTCCATTTAATCAGTTAGTTAATTTTAAACTGGGACAAAGTTAATAGATAAACATTTTCCCAAAAACAACCCTTTAAGCAAAATTTTCAATAGGAATAAACTAAAACTCAGTTATAGTTGCTTCAACAACTTAGAAAAAATAATTACATTACATGACAATAAAATTTTGAAATCATAAAACAAAAACAACTCTAACACCCATGTCAGTTTGCAGCAAAACAATAATTCTTGTAATTGTAGAAACCTGAACCAATGTCCACTGCCTAATAAAAGCTTAAAATCCCTGGTATATATGTGTTCAATTTCATCCATGGAGAATCCTAAGGATGCTAAAATTTATTTTGGAAATACTATGAATTTTTTTTAAAAAGCGCTTTTACAATCACCTCTCATCCTTCAATAATAAGGACGAACAAAATATGACATCACTTTCTAAATATTTTTGGAAGTTAAAAAATGAAAATAAAACACCTAAAGTTAAATAGAAAATCCCCAAACAGGCTAGAACATCTAGATTAGTAAAGGAACCATGTTTCCTTTGTCTACAAGAAAAAATGGAAATCATTAAATACATGAGGAATGACATATGAATAAATCAGATGCATGAAACTACAGTAAATTGCAAACATATTAAAGAATTAACCTTTCAATCATGCTAAAATTACAAAATTTAAAGTTCAGATCTCCAAAAATGATAAACCTTTTATAGTATTAATTTTAGTACCACGATATTCATTTTTAACTGTATGATCTCTCTCCTTATGTTGTTTTTATCTCTACTTTTATCTTTATTTCATACTATAAATTGTGACTTAAGGTTTTTCTTAAAAATTTAGGTTAAAATTCTACTTTAACAAGAAAGAGAATTTTTTTCTTTAATTTTAATTTTCAATTAAGTTTAAAAAAATTTTTTTACATGATTTCACTATCTTTTTCAAAGAACACCAAAAGTTTGTAGCTTTATACTTCACTAAAACAAATATTTTTATCCACTACCCATTCAAGGCCAGAGAGTTTAAAATCCCTACCCCTTTGCCAATTATGATGTCTTCCACACCTCTCTCTTCTTCACTCATCTTCTCTCACTTTCTTTCCCCCTTTATGCATTTTCTTACTTCTTCTTCTTCTTCATTAAGCTCCGACACCCAGGTCATGAATTGGTTGTATATGACTATATTTTATTTTCTACTTTTAAACCTACTCATCATGACTCTTTTAGTTTTTTCTCTTTCTCTCCCGTTTTCCTCCTTTTATTTATTATTTATTAATTTCAAGTTCCCCAATGTCCCTTTAATGATTCCCCATTCTGGTTTCTCATTTTCCCTACCCACTTTACCTTGCACACAAAAGTTTACCAATATAAGAAAGCGAATTTTACATCTTCCTTCAAAAAATCTTTCCTATCCCCTTCACCTTGTACAAAAAAATTTTGCCAATAAAAGGAAGTGAATTTTCATCTCTTTTCAAAAATAACATTTATTACCTGATGAGACATTGTCCTTTTAATGTTGAAACAAAATTTATACTTTGTAGTAAATTGTAATTTGAACATGTTCTAAAGTATAATTTAAAATAAATATTCATAGCTCTATTTCTATATTGAGCACTGTTTTAAATTAATATTTTGAACGCTGTTAATATTTTCTTTGTTCCTTATTCATTTGGATATATATCTGAGTGAATAAGGAACAATGAAACATTTACAACATTCACAATATTAATTTAAAACAGTGCTCAATATACAATATAGAGCTGTGAATATTAATTATAAATTATAGTTTAGAACATGTACAGATTATTATCCACTACAAAGTGTACATTTTGTTTGGACATTGAAATGACAATGTCTCATCAGGTATGTGGAAACAAAATGTACACTTTGTAGTGGATAATAATTTGTACATGTTCTGAACTATATATATATATATATATATATATATATATATATATATATATGAGAGAATGGCAAGCCTATAAAAACAGAGAGGATAATCCAAAAGATTTTATCTAATTAATAAGATTAAGAGAAAGATTAAACTGAGGTCAAATAATCAAATGGGCCCATCCCAGCCAGCTAAACAAACACCCATTCACACATACACTAAAAAATAAAAATAAAATAAATCAAACAACTACACAATAAAAAAAATAATAAAATATTAAATAGATAAAAATAGAGAGCTCAATGGATATTATCCAGAGCAATATGAAATATTGAGAACAAAGCTCAACACATATTTAAAGTTATAAATCCAGAATTATGTTTGCCTTGATTTTTTACTCTCAATATTATATATATATATATATATATATATATATATATATATATATATAAAGAGAGCCCTTCACAATAAGTATATATACAGAAGTATAAAATGATTGAAAATGAATTATTCTCCCAAAGAAAAACAAAATTTTACCTTTAAGAAGGTTAGAATAGAACTGTGGTTCAAGAGCACCAACAGCCATGTATTTATGGTCAGCAGTTTCATATGTGTCATAGCAAGCCAGGCCACCATCAAGCATATTCTGTCCACGAGATTTACCCCATACAAAAGGAAGGTTCTGAGATTTCCACAACCAACTGCCTTTGGTTAAAATTTACAAAAAGAAAGACAAAAATAATTAAGAAATAGTTTTATATCAAATAATAACAAAAACATACTTTATTCAGTAACGTAATTTATACCTTGTAATACTTTTCTATGTAACAAAAATCAAAACTTATTACAAATGCAGGAATGATCAAGTAAAAGTAACGTTTATTTTCTTTTTCCTTCTCTCTCTTCCAGTACATCTTTCTCAATGTAGCACTTCTCTCCTACTTTTTCATATTCTTTTACTCTTTCAAACTGTACAACTATTCTCAAAATTTTATTTTTTATTAATCAGCTATTAATTTACAATTTTTCTCACATGTCCAATTTGATATATCAAAATCACTCATTTCAAATGATAATTATTTTACCTCTACTGACTCAAAAGGATATGAATTAAACCATTTACAACCCAAAATTATTGATGTTTATCATATAACTAAAATTAACAAAAAAGTAACATTAGTATAATATCATTCTTTTATGCATTATATGCCCTTTCACAATGTCCTCCTAGCTATCCACAACTTCCTGTTTTTTGTCACAACTCATACTCTTCTTTATATTTGTAGCTAGTCCTGAGTATGATATTAAACTATATCTGGTAGCAAATCCTCTGGTCGAGAGATTGGAGGTTTTGAGGTGCATGGAACCCCCCACCAACCTCTTAATTGCTATTGTTGCCAGGTCCGTCCTGAGCAGGGGTGGTAGCACCTATTAAGGTCCCAGCTATGGGCAAATAATGAAACCCAAAGCAAAACACTATGACAGTATAAAATACATTATATAGCATAAATACCAGCAATATCTTTTATGTAAAAATAGCAACAATAACTATTCATTGTAAAATTAGCAACAATACATTTTCAAAGCAACATGATCAGCAATACATTCTACCTGTAGTTGAAGGCATACAATTGCATTCAAAATATATCTATCTGAAATCATAAAAATGTTCAAATTATTTTTCTTTCGGCATTAAATAACCCATAGAAGTTGATATGTTGCTAAACAAAACCGACCAACCAGCATAAAAGAACTCTTTTCTGACATTAAGCCATACAATATCTGAAAACTTCTTAAATCAAACTGTATTCCACAATATAACTTCAACAAAACATAACATACAACATAAAGCACATATCATTGCCATTAGCAATTATGCCCACACAAACTTGTATATTCACAAAAGTATCTTCTATCATGTATTCAGTTGTATATATGTAAAAATGGATATGTGTGTGTGTGTCTCCCCATTCTAATGAACCCTACTCCTCCAAAACCCTTGGTCCGATTTCAACCAAAATTGTGTCACTTGTCGATCATGACATGAACTTTTGATGTACGCAAATATTTTTCAAATTGATTTACAGGATATTTTCAAATCAATGTACAGAGTTCATCAAAAAATCAATGACAAACATAATTTTGGGTAGTCTATTGCACACTTTTATGCATGTCTCCAAGACGCTTCACTCAAACTCAACCAAAATTGTCACTGGTAGATCAAGGTCTGATGCCTTGATATACAAACAAAAATTTCAATTGACACACAGAGTGCGGAAAAAATTAATGGAAAATATGGCTTTTTGTGATGGTTTATTTCTCCAAAACACTTAGTTGTATTTCAACAAAAGTGAAGTCTTTTTTGTCACTTCTACCTTATCATATGCCATGACAATTTCACGTTTTGTACAAGGCCAACCCCTCCAACATTGCAGGGACAATGCATCCACTTCTTCTGCATCACAACATACATAGCATTCTGATAATGAAAAATTCATTTTTTGTTTCAGTGTCTTGAACAAAGACACACTCTTCTTTTTTTTCTTTTTTTTTTTAATTTCACTCTAAGCAAATTGACAATACCACTAGAATGAATGAGAATGACAAGAATGAGAATAGGGATGATTGAGGAAAGAGCAAAAAATAAACAGGTTCCAAGAAGACAGAAGTGTGAAAAAAAAGAGTAGAAATGATGACTGCATCTAGTTAGTTCAATGTTAAACTAGTTACCAATCTAGTAGCATGCATCAATTCATGTAGTTTCATAGAAAAAATGATATCCAAGCAGTTACCATGAAAATATTTGTAGAATAGGCAAAGGGAAGCCACATTATGTCAGTAAGAAAGTGGCTGGAGACATCAACATCATTTGCATTGTAGAACCTTCTTTGACAAAAGTCGAGTTTCACAGTAGGAGCATCAGATCAAATATGGCAACAGTATTCAATACACAGACAAATGGTAAATTTATATATGTGCAAGATGGATTCTGGCAAGAAAAATGTTTTGACACAACACAGTGACCCAACCTTCCTTGCAGGAGTTGCAGCAACTGACTTAATATAGTTGCTCCACTTCATGTCTGCAGAAACCTGAAGCAAAGAAGTCACAGAGTGCTGCACTACTAAAGTATTAGCATCAGCAACCTGATAGTAGATAGAAAAAGATCTCTGTGGTGATTAAATAAAAGCATTTTTGTTGTGGAAGGATTGAAATTTACAAATCATTTCTTGCCCCAGTTAACCATTGACTGAAGATACTTTTAATGAGTAGATGCCAAGTTTACTCTGTCAAGATCTTTCAGATTTGCAACTAAGCAGGAGTAAAAGGTAATGTCATCTGTATAAATAAAAATTTTAGAACTGATGACATCAGAGAGATCATTGATGAAGATCAGAAACAGCATAGATCCAAGGATAGAGACTTGGGGAACCTCCACATTAGTATAAAATGATCTAACAACATGCCTGTTTAATATGATCTTCATTACTCAATTGGTTAGGAACAATTGGATTAAACCAAATATACATCCCATGATACCAGGCTACATTACATTAGTAATTATATAGCATGTTTTATTTTTTATTAACTTAAAAAATATTTGTCCACTGCTAGCTGCATTAATATTTTGGAATAGCAATCTGACTTTTGGTGTCAGATGAATCTTTGAAAGAAGGGAGGAAGGAGAGAGTGGGTGAGAGTGTATGTGAGAGGAGGGAAAGAGAAGAGGTTGTAAATATAAGTTGATAAGAATATAGGTTTCTAGTTACCCTCCTCCAACTCCCACGTCACTGGTCAGGAATAAGGAAATTTATTCCAACCATAAAAAACAGTATGGACACCATTACCTCCTACTCTCTTTCCAAGTAAAGTCACCAAGAATGCTTTACCAAAACAGTTGGCTTCAACACTAGTTCACATGTAAGTGGTATGCTTTTTGCTTTTGAACAGGTGGAAATTCACTGCTTTTTAACGTGCATGTTGTTTTGCTTTTTAATTTAAATTTTTTTTCCTTCTCTCAAAAAGTATATTATAATAATAATTTATTCCTATTATTTGTTCCTGTTCAAATGTACACAATATATTAGCATTATTTTATTTATTAATTTAACAAATATTTGTACATAGTGTTACATTCTCTAACGAAGTAAGATCGTACCCTGCTTTGATAAACGGAAGTGATCTTCATGAGTTCCAGACTCGAAATGACAAAATGCGTCGCCGCGCAGGGGGATCCACACATTGTTCTGTCTATTTGATTACTGAGGCATGACTGCCAAATCAATTTGACGGCCAATTGCAAACTCTCCTGCAGGACAAAAGGGACTGCTCGTTTTGAGCCACTCCAAAGAAATAAAAAAGGCGAAGAAATGACACCATCACCTGCTAAAGAGAAACCATGCCGCTACTATCAACAGACTTTTCGACGCCCCATAAGTGGACTTCAAACCCAAGATAAGTGAATCATTCTGTTTGTGTATATTACTATAATCTCCTTGTATGAAACTTTTGACCTACCTCCTTCTTCTTCTTCCACATTATAACTGCCTTCATTTATTCAAAAAAAAAAAAGAGAGAAATAAATATTTTGTGTGTATATTTCTCGCATCAAAAATTGTCCTTATTCTTCATTGTCGAGTTGTCTGAATCTGTTTTGCAACCATAAGTATTTTTACACCCACAGCACGTATATTTACTCTGTTTAGATATATAACACTGGTGTCAAGCGTACAGCAAAACAATGTATTATTCAGGCCTCTCTCACACAGAAATTTTGGACCTTGTAAAACAACAAAAAGCAGCAATTCTCCAGACAAAAATTGACATGGAACTTGACGTAAATCCTCACACACAGTCAATCATTGATGAACTAAACACGAACCTACAAGAACTTTTAACCGCAATGATTGCAAACCAACCCACACACCCTAAGCCACACAGCCATGGAAATAAATCTGACAAAATCTTAGCCAACATGAAGCTGCAGTTGCTGGAACTGAACAAACAACTGAAACAGACACACAGACCCGACCCACCCACTGTCAAAAGAAACAATCAGACTGGCCCTTTCTCCAACCGGAGGCACAGCCGGACACAAAGAGACACTGGACAAACCGGCCACCCAGCAGTATACAGGAACTACTCACAAGGCCGTTCATGCTTCCGGGGTAACAGATGCCCTTACTTTCACCATCCCTGCACTCAAGCACACATAGTGACCACAGACAACAGCCTACCCGGTACAGACAGTGGTACATTCAACAACATGCATACAACATACTTCGACGATCCGGATTTTCAATCGGGAGCAAACGAGGTGTGATTACTCGTTTTCTGGTCCCAGACTCCAATTTCTATCGTCATGTGTTCAACCTCCAGGCTTCACTTAAACTTCAGTCACCCTTCGTCCAAATCAACCTCTGCAGCAATGGCGCTTCCTTCTCTGACGTGGGTATGTTGGATTCTGGATACACAACTTGCATCAAACCTATTTCCTGCCTACCCAGAGAAGCTAGAAAACACATGGTCCAATCCAACATGTGAATCAAAGGAATAGGAGGAAATGTCCGTATTCTCAGCAAGCTGACTTGTGACATTACCCTCGGCAATCACACTTCCCCCATCTTTCACAAGATCGACACACTGATCACAGAATCAGATGTCCCTATTCTGATCAGACAAAACATACTCAGCCACAACACATTGACATCATATTCAATTGACAACCAGAAGGCTACAGTCCAATTTACACGCACTCTCCCATCCAGCACACTGACACACATTACTTCACTTATCCCAGTCTCTGATCTTAAGAAAAAACCAACTCATTACTCTCCACATAACACCCAAGGAACCACGCATTACAGTGAGGTTACCACATAACGGTTGGACTCTCAACCAAAAATTGGATTGGCTGAGACAAAGCGCAGGCTTATCACTTCTACACCACCCTAATCACAACGAACTGGAAGCTACTGCAGACCACCTCATCAGCTATGCTGATATCCTCGGCACTGAAAACAATAAAAAGGGCACATTCATCAGGCTCATCTGCATACTGACCAATGGCCAGTTCAGGAGCCAAAAGCAGCACCCGATAGCCCAAGCACTGGAAGATGACGTCAATGCTAAAATTACACGCATGGCCAGCCAGGGCATCATCAAACCTTGCGACGACCCTAAGGGATTCAACAGTCCTGTCTTTGTCATCCGTAAGAAAAACAGCAACGTTTGCGTGGTTGCAAATTTCAAGAGAACCCTCAACAAAGTTTTGGTGGATCTCGACCCATACCTGATGCCAACCATCGAATCCACATTCAACAAGATTGGCGAGGGCAACAAATACTTTTCAACTCTCGATCTCTGCAACGGCTACTGGCAAATCATCATTGACAAACTTGACTGCCACAGAACTGAGTGTACTGGAATCAGCATCCTTTTCAAGGAAAGGACGCTGTTTCCAGTATACCCATCTGGCTTTCGGTCTAACATCCACTGGACAAATTTTTTCCCGATGCATAGCCGATGCTCAGGACACAGTGGCCACACGCACGAACATATCTCCCTATATCAACGACAATCTCATCTACACCAAAACCTTCAAGGAATATATAACAGCACTTGAAAAACTTTTTATTGCTCTTTGCAAATTCGGGTTAAAATTGAACCCAGACAAATGCACCTTTCTTGCTAATGAACCTAAATTTCTCGGTCGCATTGTGAATAGCGATGGATTCAAAGCCGATCCAGAATACATTCATGTCATCATCAAAATGAAATCTCCAACAACAAGAAAGGAGCTACAAAGTCTCATTGGACGGCTTGTGTGGATCTGACAATTCCTTGAGATGCGACTGCACGAGAGTATTCGAACGGATATGTTCTCCAACCTGATGGCTCCCATAAATGAACTAAACAAACCAGGATGGACATTTGTCTGGACAGAATGAGCCAACAAGGCTTTCGAGAAAATCAAGGAGCGCCTCACTTCACCACCGATCATCTCGTTCACTGACTTTTCTGGACTCTTTACCCTCACCACAGATGCCAGTGACATCGCATACAGAGCTATACTCATGCAAGAGGGCAAACAGAGTCGAAAGAAAATCATAGCAGTGACCTCACATGCCTTCAGTCTGACAGAACAAAACTGGTCGATGACTGAACATGAGGCATATACTATAAAATTGGCCATCCCCAAGTTCGATTACTTCCTATGTAGCCTGCCATTCGTCGTTCTCACAGACCACTGGTCCCTGACATACTTGGACCAATGAGAATTCAACAATGCGAAGATACGACGATGGCAGGAAGAGCTCTTGTGCTACAAGTTCGTCTTGAAATACATAGAAGGAGAGTATGTCGACCCAGACGTTCTGTCTGGGTCGACATGCTCAGTCAGAGATACGGCCACAACAGGAACAAATTACCGGCAGACCCCACACCAGCATCAAGGTGTTCAAACTCCAAGACTCCAGCTTGAACATCTATGTACCATCTTGGTGCCTTGGCAAAATCAAGGGCTCCCAGCTACGTCCCAGAACGCACACACCTCAGAATATCCGGCATCATAAGCAGGCTGCCAATGCATTCTTTGCTTTCCACACCACAAGGACCTGACACCACCAAACTTGACCCCAACAACCATCGCACTACACTTTTCAACAAACATATACATCAATTCTATTTGGAACTGGGAACATCAGTACTAATGATCAAGGATGATACAAACATGCCAAGTTGGTGGTATGAACCACTCTGGCATCAGTCGCATGCAAGAACACCTATCCAGCTACTGGTGGGAATTTAATGACCCCAACATCAAGGAATATGTCCGTTCATGCCACACCTGTGCTAAACGCAAAGTAAATTATGGCGAGCACCAAAACTGGCCCATTGGCCACTGTAGGTTAGGCAGAAAGCCATTCGAGGTGATCTATATTGATTTTATCTCAATGCCTCTCTCAAAAGGCAAGTGATATATCCTTACAATCTTGGACAGCTTCAGCCAACACCTCATGGCCATACCATGCGCTAGGGGGCTGCACAATTGACACTGCTCACAAACTCTACCAGTTCTTTCTTCGTCACCAGGAGATTAATTTTTTGCTTGATTTCAAATCAGTGAGTGATATTACAACTTATTATAAGTTAAAACTTAATAGAATAATAGAAGCTACACTAACATTCTAACAACTGTGCCAAAACTTAAAGTAATGGTTTGATGTATATTTGAATTTAAGTTAAAATTTGCCAACTGGGCATATCTTCTTTGCATTGATATTATGCCACAATGTATGTTATCATATTCTACTCTTAATATTTGTGTATTTAGGCAGCAAATTTTCTTTTAAACATGTCAGATTAAATAAATTGCAAGCATTATGTTTGCTCATTTTTAATAAAATCCGTTTATACTCATGGAATATCTTTTGCGTATTACAATCAAAAGATGTTGTGACGAGGTGCTGGTTCCGGTGGTTGGGGGTGGTCATCGGAATGAGCATTTGGCAGGGAGGGGCCGCCTCAATTTGGCTATATACCACCAGTTCTGACTCCGTCTCCCGTTTATAAATCGGAACCAGATCTATAGGTTAATCCAAGAGAATTGGAAATCCGGGCTATCGTTCTCAGGTTGGCTCGTTATACAATGGGGGGGGGGGGGGATAAAGTTGACAATATCAGACAAACAGAAAGTTCATAAAAGTCGCACAGGTAAAAAAAAAGGAAATGATTCACAGGGCAATGTGTTACAGACGAAGTACATAACTTTTTCCTCTGTTTTTTTTACTTTTAACTCTTTATTTTATTACTTTTAAAAAGAAATAAGAAGAACCATTTTCAAGGTTTCAATACAAAATGATAATACAAAGAAAACATTAAACAAGGACATTTAGATAACCGGCAAAGAAATATTAAACAAAGGTAATAGTAATAGTAATAATAATAATGCAACTGTCTTTCAAAGTCTCTTTCTTTTTTTTTTCTTATCTTATTTTTCTTCTCTTTTTCTTTCTAACTTTTCTTCGCTTGGCCAGAGCGGCGAATTACTATCAGTCTTTCTCTCTCTCCCCTTTCTTTTTTCACAGAGGTAATATCAGTCATAATAGTTTTCTCTTTTTTTTTTTTTGTTTTTGGAGCGAGTGGTGGGCAGACAACGCTTTTTTTCTTTCTTTTCGTTTTGTTTTATTCGAGTGAGGGTGGCTTGTTTTGTTGTTGTTATTTCTCTATTCAATTATTTGATATATTAACAAGTCCATACTTATCTTTGAGGAGACGGTACTCTGTTCATTTTTTTACGTGATCTTCCATTTTAAGATTCACGGAGCTGCGTGATGCACGTGTGGTCCATAGCTGGCTTTCTCTGCAACTAAATTTTCCCGCCTATTTCATCTCTCTCAAGATGTTTAGAGATGGTGGCAGTAGCCACTCTCTGGATTCCCCCTCACCTTACAGTTATTACCCCCTCTCTCTCATCTATGTCTACTTGCGTCTTGGCACACCATCTCGGCTTATCTCTCTCCCTCCCCTTGCCTAGCACACTGGGCAGGGGAAAAGGGGCGAGTGGACGCCGGGGTGGTAGGGGTGTTTCCTCTCTCCACGATATCTCGTGACACCCCCTCCCTTCAAGAAAAGAAAGGTAGGGAAGAAAAGATTCTTTTCCTTATTCTCCTTTCTTTCTATCTTCCCCTTCTTCCTTTCTTTTACCGTGACAGTCTTCTACCTTTCTTTCTATCTTCCCCTTCTTCCTTTCAACATCTAGAAAGGCTGTCAGCCACAACGTTTTCCACTCCTTTAATGTGGCTCACTTCTAAATTATATTCCTGCAAGTTGAGGAACCAGGCTTGTAATTTCCTATTCTTGTCCTTCATTCTCTCCAAGAATGTTAGAGGATTATGGTCGGTGTATATTTTTGTGGGGTTAGCATTTGCTGTCACGTAGATCTCAAAATGCTGAATGCTACTCATCAGGGCAAATAGTTCCTTTTCGACTGTGGAATAAGCTCGTTGGTGTCGGTTTAGCTTTTTGGAATAACTAACTAACTGGGCGAAGCTTTCCTTCCTCACTTTCTTGCATCAGCACAGCTCCGATGCCTTGATTACTAGCATTGACAGCTAAATGAAAGGGTTTCTCAAATTCTGGTGCGATTAACACGGGTTCTGTGATTAGGGCCTGCTTTATATCATCAAAAGCCCTTTGGCATTCTTCTGTCCATCTATATCTTGTCTCTTTCTTCAATAAATCTGTTAGGGGTGCTGCCCTTCCAGAAAAATTTCTACAGAACCTCCTATAGTAACCCGCCATCCCAAGAAATCTTCTCAGCTCTCTGACATTCTTTGGGGTAGGATACTTCTGTATGTTTTTGGTTTTTGCGTCGCTTGGCTTGACGTGTCCGTAGCCTACCGTGTGTCCAAGGTATTTTACAGCAGCTGCTCCGAATTCACTCTTCATTAGGTTTACAGTCAAGTTCGCTTCGTTTAGCTTCTGAAAGACTTTCTTCATAGTCTCTAAATGGTTTTCCCATGTGTCACTGTAGATAACAATATCATCTATATAGGCATCCACTCCCTCTATACCTGAAAGACATTTAGTCATCAGCCTCATAAATGTGGCTTGGGAATTTTTCATCCCAAAAGGCATGACACGGTACTGGTAGGCTCCTCCTGGGACCACAAAGGCAGAAACGGCTTTTGCTCGGTCTGATAAGGGTACTGCCCAGTAGCCCTTCAACAGGTCGCATTTTGTAATGTACTTGGCATGACCTATCCGGTCAATGCAGTCCTCTATGCGAGGGATGGGGAAACAATCCGCTTTGGTCATCGCATTAACCTTCCGGTAGTCCGTACAAAATCTTACAGTCCCATCTTCCTTCCCTACCAGTACACATGGTGAGGCCCAAGCACTGTCGCTTGGCTCTATAATCTCATTCTCCAGCATATAGTCGATCTCCTCCTTCATCAATTTCATCTTTCTAGGGTTTAGCCTATATGGATGTTGTTTGATCGGACCATCCTGGGTTAACTCAATGTCATGCTGTATCATGGTAGTTTTCCTAGGTACATCCGCAAATAGCCCAGGGTATCTTTTGATAAGACCTTCCAAATCATTCTGCTTAGACTCTGATAAATGATTCAGCTTTTCTTTCAGATTTCTCAGGATCTCTGAGTTTTTCAATTTCAGAGGTGGTCTCTTTTCTGTCTGCTCTTCCTTCTCATTTTCAGTTGTTTGGTTTTCACCAGTTACTGCTAGGACAGGCTGGTTCTCCCGACGAATATACTTTTTTAGCCTGTTAATGTGACACACCTGTGTCTTCTTCCTTCCCTCGGGAGTGTTAATCCGATAGTTCCTTTCGTCTATCTTCTGCGCAATCGTGTAGGGACCTTGATATTTCCTTTCGAAGGGTGACCCTTTGTTTGGTGATAACAGCAACACTTCTTCATCCTTCTCGAATTCCCTACTCTTTGCCTTTTTATCAAATTTTTCTTTCATTTTCTCCTGTGCTTGGGACAAGTTCTTCCGGGCTAACTCTTGTGCCTTAGATAGGTTCTCTTTCAGTCTATCTACATAGGCTGATGCTTCTTTGGGTAGCTTCTCTTGTTCTACCCATCGCTCTTTCGCCATTTGTAGTGGTCCTCTTACTGATCGACCGTATACTAGCTCAAAGGGGCTGAATCCCAACGATTCCTGTACAGCACTTCTCGCCGCGAACAGCACAAAGGGCAGTCCATGGTCCCACTCTTGCCCCCGCTCTGCACAATGGGCCCTGAGCATATTCTTGAGGGTGGAATGGAATCTCTCCAGTGCCCCTTGAGATTGAGGATGGTAGGCCGTGGACTGCACATGTTTCACTCCTAGCTGATCTGTCACCTTTTTGAAGAGTCTTGACATGAAGTTGGATCCCTTATCGGTTTGGATAATCTGGGGCAGTCCCACCTTCATGAAGAAATTGATCATCGCATCAACCACCTTCCTTGTGGTTATGGTCCTTAATGGAATAGCTTCTGGGAACCTCGTCGCAGCACACATCAGTGTTAAAATGTATCTGTTCCCTGCCTTCGTCTGTGGTAGTGGACCCACACAGTCCATCAGAATTCGGCTGAAGGGTTCCTCCATGGCTGGTATCGGTTTTAAGGGTGCAGGTGGGATCTTCTGGTTTGGTTTACCAGTGCCTTGGCATGTTTTACATGAGCTACAGAATGCTTTCACATTCTTCTCGACTCCTGGCCAATAGAAGTGCTCTAGCAGTTTATCACGGGTTTTAGCAACGCCCAGATGGCCCGCCATGGGTACCTCATGTGCTAACCTTAGCAACTCTTCTCGGTATTCCTTTGGTATTACTACTTGCTGGAATGTATTCTGGCCTCCTGTTACCGCTGCCTTTTTTGATCTCCACCTCCTCATTAGTATCCCATCCTGGAGATAATAAATGTTGAAGAATTTACCCCCATCAGGTTTGTCGACGCAGTTGTACAGTTTTTTCAAACTCTCATCCTTTTGTTGGTGATCAACCAATTCTTTTCTGGGTTTTCCGAGTTGCATAAGCTTTATCTCTTCCTCGTTCTCTTTATCAGTCTGTGGTCGACTCCTTAGATTGTATCTCCTCGGCTCTGGCGCCCTTTCGATCTCTTTGCTATGGGTGCCTGGTTTGGCCACTCCATTAGGCTGGCCTTTCTCTACTCCTATTTCATTTCCAAGTAACAGTGAAATGCCCCTCATGGGTAGTTTATCCACTACCCCCACTTGGATTGGTCCAGTCTTCCATTTGGACTTTATTGACACCTCACATAGGGGAATTCTCATTCTCTTCCCGCCAATGCCTTCGACTTGCACTGTCCTGTGTGTTGTCTCTAGTGCTCCTTTTGGCACTTTTTCTTTCACCAGTAGAGACTGAGACGCTCCTGTGTCTCTTAATATAGTTATTTCTACTGGTTTTCTGTCTGGGCCGCTTATGACTCCTTTTCTCATCCATGGGCGATAAGATTCCATTGTTCTGTCCGTCGTGACAGCCCCTTGAGGTTTCCCTGTCGGGGTATGGTTCGCCTCTGGCCCTCTCCCAAGCAGGCATCTGACTGCTATGTGCCCAGCCTTTCCACACTTATAACAAGTTATGGTTCTGCTTTCCCTTTTAGGAATGCTCTTCACTTCGACTCTATCGTCTCTCACTCTATTCTCCTGGCTTCCTAAGTATATCCGTCCTTTCGTCTTCCGACGTGTAATTGTGTACTCGTCAGCCAGTGCAGCCAGGTCATAACCGGTTTCGGCTTTCTTTTCACTGAGATGCATCCTAATCTCCTCTAGCATGCAATTTAGGAATTCTTCAATCAACACCAGTTGTCGAAGCTTCTCAATGTCTCCTTGTACTTTTTTTGCATCACACCACTTGTCTAGCGCATGTTCTTTGACCCGCAGAAACTCCACATACGATTGGCTTTCCTTTTTCCTCTGTTGTCGGAATTTCTGCCTATAGGCTTCCGGCACCAATTCAAAGCTTTTCAAGACTGCCGCCTTGACCGTCTCATAATCTGCGCAGCTTTCTGTCGGTAAGGTTGCATAGACTTTCTGTGCTTTCCCTGCTAGTACAGTTTGGAGTAACATCGACCAGTACTCTTTTGGCCACCCAAGGTTTAATGCTGTCCTCTCAAAATGTGCAAAATACTCATCGACGTTAGCTTCATCGAATTTCAGAACTAGACGGACTTGCTTCGCCACATCGAAGCTTTCACGGCTTCCTCTACGTCCGTTTCCTGCCAAGTCAATCTCCCGTAGCCTAGTCTCTTGTTCGATCCTGGCTTTATCCAGTTCAATCCTGGCCTTTTCCAACTCCATCCTGGCTTGGATTCTGACCTTCTCTAACTCCACTTGCTCGGGAGTCATCTGCACACTTTCAGTCAGCTCCTCTAGTACCGTCTCTTCAAATACGTTTTCATCTACCATGTGCTCAGCTATTATTCGGATGACTCTGTCCTTTCTCATAGCATTTTGCACCTCTAACTCGAGTTTCCTGCCCACGTTTAGTAGCTCGCTCTTCCTTAGCTTCTCCAATTTTGCCATGGAGGGATCCTGCAAAAATAATTCTACCTCATCCATTTCTTCAAATGTTCACAGGAGTTTATTTTTTTTTCTATGGATGAGAGTGTGTAAAAAAAAAATAGTCTTTGGGGATATTAAGAACGAATATGTAAAAAAAAATAAAAATCCCGGACGAGCCCCCATATAAGTATATGTGATGAGGTGCTGGTTCCGGTGGTTGGGGGTGGTCATCGGAATGAGCATTTGGCAGGGAGGGGCCGCCTCAATTTGGCTATATACCACCAGTTCTGACTCCGTCTCCCGTTTATAAATCGGAACCAGATCTATAGGTTAATCCAAGAGAATTGGAAATCCGGGCTATCGTTCTCAGGTTGGCTCGTTATACAATGGGGGGGGATAAAGTTGACAATATCAGACAAACAGAAAGTTCATAAAAGTCGCACAGGTAAAAAAAAGGAAATGATTCACAGGGCAATGTGTTACAGATGAAGTACATAACTTTTTCCTCTGTTTTTTTTTACTTTTAACTCTTTATTTTATTACTTTTAAAAAGAAATAAGAAGAACCATTTTCAAGGTTTCAATACAAAATGATAATACAAAGAAAACATTAAACAAGGACATTTAGATAACCGGCAAAGAAATATTAAACAAAGGTAATAGTAATAGTAATAATAATAATGCAACTGTCTTTCAAAGTCTCTTTCTTTTTTTTTTCTTATCTTATTTTTCTTCTCTTTTTCTTTCTAACTTTTCTTCACTTGGCCAGAGCGGCGAATTACTATCAGTCTTTCTCTCTCTCCCCTTTCTTTTTTCACAGAGGTAATATCAGTCATAATAGTTTTCTCTTTTTTTTTTGTTTTTGGAGCGAGTGGTGGGCAGACAACGCTTTTTTTCTTTCTTTTCGTTTTGTTTTATTCGAGTGAGGGTGGCTTGTTTTGTTGTTGTTATTTCTCTATTCGATTATTTGATATATTAACAAGTCCATACTTATCTTTGAGGAGACGGTACTCTGTTCATTTTTTTACGTGATCTTCCATTTTAAGATTCACGGAGCTGCGTGATGCACGTGTGGTCCATAGCTGGCTTTCTCTGCAACTAAATTTTCCCGCCTATTTCATCTCTCTCAAGATGTTTAGAGATGGTGGCAGTAGCCACTCTCTGGATTCCCCCTCACCTTACAGTTATTACCCCCTCTCTCTCATCTATGTCTACTTGCGTCTTGGCACACCATCTCGGCTTATCTCTATCCCTCCCCTTGCCTAGCACACTGGGCAGGGGAAAAGGGGCGAGTGGACGCCGGGGTGGTAGGGGTGTTTCCTCTCTCCACGATATCTCGTGACAATGTCAGAAATGAGCTGTAATGTTGATGTTATTTTCATTCATTTCTCAAAGTACCCATGTACTTTCAATCTCTTTCCGAGATCATCCTAGGGGTGTCAGTTATGGTAACAAATGTAACTGGAAAACTGTGTTGCTAAAAATTATTGTACATTTTTTCCTGCTTCAATAACAGTTGATAAATTGCTAGTGTCGATTAGAACATGAAAATTATCCAAAACGGAATTTTTTTATGTTGTAATGTCATGTTCATGCACGTGTTAAAGCATGAAAAAACTTTTTTATTTTTAATATGTCTCTTCTCAGCATTTGTGGAGCTACTATTACAACTCCATTGCATATTATGCCATTTTCTATCATTAATATGCACTTTGTTCCCTGAAAGAGTTGCTCTGTCATCGAACAATTGCTCCATCTATTATTTTTATTCTCTCTACTATTCTGCTTAATATTGAGTTTTGTTATGTTTCTATTTTGAGTTTATTTAGAAGAACATCTTTCTACCCAATGTATTATTTTATCATCAGTATCTTTTTGTTTTTCTTGTTTCATTCTTGAACTGTAATCTTGATAAAGCATCTATATGAGGAATAGTGTTCCCTTTTGTCACAATCAAATGCCATGATTTTTATTGCCTATCTTAAAATCCTTGATGATGTGACTTTTGGCAATTTTTTTCTTGGATTAAATATGAATTCTAATGGTTTGTGATTCCATTTTAATAAGAATTCTTTTCCTATCAAAAAGTTTTGTGCCCTTCCTATGCTCCATACAAGTGCTAACACTTATTTTTCAATATTCAAGTAGTCAGTTTCTGCTGATGTTAACCTTCTTGATATGTACATGATTGGGTGTACTTCTTGTGATAGAATAGCAGTGATCACTTTTTTACTCATGTCTGTGGTTAACATTACTTCTTTTTGGGAGTCAAAACTTTTTATTATTGTGTAACCCTATTTTCAAATGGCTGGTATTAATTTTAAGTGATTTTCAAAATGAGAAGAGATTTCCCTAAAATTGAAGAATACAATTATTTTTGTCAGGAAAAGTAGCCAAAGTGATAAAAAATAGAAAATACAGATTCCAAGATACAATGAGTGCAAAATTATTTTTGTCAGGAAAAGTAGCCGAAGTGATAAAAAGTGGAAAATACAGATTCAGAGTGCAAAGAGCGCAAATCACTTTTGTTGGGAGAAGTAAGTGAATTTATCAAAGCTAGTTAGTCAAAATATTTGTCAATGGGTTTTGACGATATGTGGCCCTAGGTCGAAATCCAGCTTTGAGAATTTCCTGTTCTAAGCTGCTAGATGTTAGACATGAACAGGCTATTGATAACAGAGAGCGAGTTCACTCCCTTTCCCCAGAGACTCAGTCAAAATAAATAACTGATAGTGTTTTCATTTTGAGCTGGTAAAAGTTATACAGTGAGGGAAAATTGAACCCCCGTAACTACCCTTTACTACTCTGGTTTTTTTGCTTGTTTAATAAAACCAGAGTGCAGGATGAAGTTAGTTCAGGTCCCACGTTTGGAATGAGAAGGTAGAGAGAGATTAGTTTGGGGCCTGCTACTAATGGGAGTTAGGACAAGTGATGAATCGAAACAGACAAGCTGAAATAGCCTGCCACCAGAGATTTTACAAGAGACGGTCAGTACAAATTCGGCAAGCTGCAATTTGAGCAAACCACCATCCCATGATAATAACAGAGCAGGAATATTAGCATGATACTGAAATACCAGCTAACTGATATTTTTTCGTCACCTGATTTTGACTTTCTTGTAATCTTGTATTTAATCAATACATATAAATATATATAAATCTACACTGTGTTGTTGCAGCAAAATTGACCAAAGTTCAGGAAGGTTGGCTAAACTCAGTCAGGGCTTGTGTTATAATTGGCTTACTCCTCAAAATATTTAGTGTTTCAAAAATGATAGTTTGCTTTTGTGTCCAGTCCAATCCATTGCTTTTTTTTTGCAAATGACTATTATGTCACTGTATTTTGGTATGTATTTACTATAAAAATTTATCAGTCCCCAAAAAGAATTCTAATTCTTTTTTATCTGTTGGAGCAGCTATTTCTCTTATTTTCTTTGTTAGTCTATCATCGGGTGATATGCCTTTTTTGACATTTTATATCCTAAATATATCTTCTTACAATCAAAATGACATAGTCAAGCCTGCCTTTTTGAATTTCACTAAAATTTACTTTTTTATATTTTACTTCTTCTTTAGTTCTTGTCCCTAAACCTATATCGTCCTGGTACATTATATTTTTTATTTTTCTCAATAAGACTCTTTCAATTGCTTTTTGAAAAATATGGCTCAAAATCTTTACTTAAGTCCATCTTAATAAGCTTATAGGGATGTTTATCATGGTGATTTCTTGTCATTGTTTATTTGATTCTATATTGCCTTGAAATCATTTGTTATCATAGTACTCCATACCTTCCGGCATCTTTAAAGCATTCCTTTTGGATGTGGGTTGTGGTGCAGTGGATATTGACTTGGAATGACAAATCGGGGAGCCGAGTTTGAATTCTTCGCATTCACTTACACACAAATACCCTTGGGAAAGGTGCTAATCCGTCTCTTCCCTCCACTTATGGGTTAAATAATAGGACAGATTTGGTTCTATAGCCTTGACTGGAAGAGACTGCAGAAAGCAATAGCAACCTACTGCAGAATAATCTTCTGCCCAGTCAGTCATATCTCTTTCAAGACATGATCGCCCAAAGTGTGTATCACGTATGGTACTTAATTGACTCCATATTTAATAACTTGTGGCTCGCAGTTTTGATACTGGGGAAAGGAAAATAGTCTGAAAATATCTGATGATCTACCGCTATCTTGTAATCACCACATATCCTTAAATCTTCATCAGGTTTCTTTATCGATACTATTGGTGACGCTCAATTACTACCACCTTGATTTACTCTTTCTAGTATACCTTGTTGTATCATTTTGTTTAATTTGTCTACTACCAAAGGTAGGATATGAATTGGAACTTTTCTTGACTAAATATACTTTGGGTGATAGATTTCTTTTAGTCAAATGCTTGCTTTCAATAATCCTATTTATTTCCTTCTGCTTCCATGGTTAATCTCACTGTATCTACTTTTAATACATCATTTCCTAATAATCTGTGAACTTTTTTGCAGGCTGTTGTAGCAATAATGGGAATTATTTCAAAACACTTATCAGTTTCAAAATTACCTTGAAATGGTATTTTCGACTAATGATAAATAGCATCACGGTTCAATTATTTCCATTAGTTTTGTCTTGTAGAAGATTTAAATTTCTGTCTTCGAGAGATTGAATTCTTAACGGTTTGGCAAGCGAACGCAAGCAACATAACTTGACTATATTCTGTAAAAAACGGTTTAATTTCTATTTTTGTCTTCAGAAATTGAATTAAATCAACTTTACAGTGTTAGCTGCTTGTGGTAAGTCAACCGGGATTCAGTCCATTTTTCAGTCTGTTTTTGTGAAATTTCTTGGAAATTATTTTATTTATTTATTTTTTTTTTTCGTCTTTTGGCCGTCTTTGTTTTTGTTTTTTTTCGTCATTTAATTTGTGTAAATAATTTTGCTATTCAAGGGTATTTTCGACTTTTACTAAGTTAAAACTTTGTAAGCCTCAGTCACTTTTTCCTTGTTTTTTTTTTTTTTTTTTTTTTTTTTTTTTTTAATTGGAGTAGATAGTTTCTACTATCGCCCGGTCTCACACTCCACCCCCTTCTTTTGAATGAGTTTAGAGGTGATCACCTTGTTTCTTGTTTAGGAAGGGGTTCCCGGTTCATCCCCTTTCTCTGGTCTTGGTGTTAGTTCAGCTGGAAGCTCTTTGCAGTTACGGAGTATGGTGGCAACGTCTTTACATTCTGAGGGTACCGGGTTGGCAGTTTCCTGGTTGCTGCTTCTGACTGGTAGTTAGGAGCCCGAACTCTTGCGTAGCGTCTTGAGAGGCTGCTCTGATCAACAGTTGAATAATACCGGGGTTCTTGTAGTGCCATATCGCACATGGACGGGCGTCCCTGCATGAACGTTCGGTGGGCAACCCCGAGGCCACATTATGTAGTAGGCCGCGCCAGTCTCCATCCTTCACAAGTTGCAAATGATTGACCGACTGATTCTATTCTAAGACCACTCCTTAACTGAATTACTATGGAAAAAAGCAAACATAATAACAAAACTAAACCAGCTCATTTGAAAACGCCCAAACCTGTCTGCATCTCTTTCACTAACATACGCGGCATCCGCACCAACTTCCCCAGCGTAGATTCTTTCCTCCATAATAACTCACCTGATATATTAGCCCTATGTGAAACTAATCTTAACCCTTTTATCCCCTCATCTGAGTTCTGCGTTCCTGGCTACCTTCCCCTCTTCAGGAAGGACTCCAATGTTCATATGCATGGGCTTGGTGTCTATGTCAGCGAACACCTTCCCTTAGCTAGGGTGTCATCTTTTGAATCCCCAGATCATTCTTTCATGTGCTTCCGCCTCTCACTTCTCAGCTCGATTAGCTATCTCTTCTTTCTGTACCGCTCTCCTTCCTCCCCTGACTGTTCTTTACTTGACATCATTTCTGACAATATTGACAAAGCCATTTCTACCCATCCCTCTGCCCATGTATTCGTGTTTGGTGACTTTAACGCCCACCACACCAAGTGGCTGAAGAACGCTGTCACTGACCCTGCTGGTGTCCACACCATGAACTTTTCAATCACCCAATCTCTTACACAAGTAGTGGACTTCCCCACGCGTTTCTCCGACAACCCTAACGGAAGGAACTCACTTCTAGACCTCTGCTTCACTTCCATCCCAGACTCTTGCACTACCAGACAACTCTGCCCACTTGGAAACTCTGACCACACTGTAGTGTCCGTCAATATTTCACTCCACTCCCGCCCGACCCATGAAACACAGACAAGTAGAATATCATACTGCTATCAAAGAGCAGACTGGCATTAGTTCCGAGACTTCCTCTGTGACATCCCTTGGAACAACGTCTTTAGTCTTCCCATCGAAGAATGTGCATCCGAGGTCTCCTCCTGGGTTAAGGCTGGCATCGATGCCTTCATCCCTGCTAGGAAATTCCAGCTTAAATCTCATTCGTCTCCATGGTTCTCACCAGCTTGTTCGGCTGCCATTGCCCACCGGAATCATTTCTTCCGACTTTATCGTAACTATGCGTCGGAACAAAACAGGCGCCTTTTCACTTCAGCTCGTAATAAGTGTAAAAGGATACTTAACGAAGCTAAGATGTTGTTTGCTGCCAGAATGAAGCAACGCATAGCATGCTCTAAATTCGGCTCTAAAGACTACTGGCGACTCTGTAAAAGAGTACTTAACAAGAGCAAGTCCACAATACCCCCGCTAATCAACAAATTTGAGGTCCTCGCCTCCCCAGCAGATAAGGCTGAATGTTTTGCCCGCAGATTCTCGAACAATTCGAGTCTGGACTCGTCTGGAGTTTTACACCCGACTTCTCACCTAGAACCGAGGCACAACTGAATGATGTCCACATTACACCTTCGCTTGTCTCTAAGATAATCTTAAAACTTGACCCTCACAAAGCCAGCGGTGGTGACGGAATCCCAACCATAGTCTTAAAGAAATGTGCCCCTGAACTCTCCTCTATCCTTTCTAAGCTCTACAACCTCTGCCTATCTGCTTCCTGCTTTCCTGCCTGTTGGAAATCTTCCTCTATAGTTCCTATATTTAAAAACACTGGAGAACCCTCTGACCCTGCAAATTACCGCCCTATCAGCCTTCTTCCGATCTTTGGCAAAGTGTTCGAAGCCATTATCAACGCCGAGGTGGTTCAGCATCTCACAGCACACAGGCTCCTCTCGGACAAGCAATATGGTTTCCGCTTCACCAGGTCTACTGCTGATATGCTAACGACCATCACCGAGTACATATACCAGGCACTCGACAGGAATGGCGAAGCTCGAACCGTTGCATTGGATATATCTAAGGCGTTCGACAGAGTTTGGCATGCTGGCCTTCTATGTAAACTGCAGAGCTATGGTATAACTGGACATTTGTTTGAACTAATCCAGTCATTCCTCTCTAACCGCACAATGAAAGTGGTATTAAACGGACATGCCTCTCAGAACTACCATACAAACGCAGGTGTCCCCCAAGGCTCCATCTTAGGTCCTACACTCTTCCTGATATATATTAATGATCTCCCTGATTCCATAAGAACCCAAACAGGTTTGTACGCCGATGACACCACAGTTTACTCTCGCCTCCAACAAAAATCTGGTGTAGGCGTCAAAGCTAAACTTGCAGCCGAGATTGAAAAAGACCTCCAATCCATATTGGACTGGGGTAAGAAATGGCTAGTAAATTTTAATGCTTCTAAAACGAAGCTACTGTCAATTAACCATCATCGACAATCTCACCTACCTCCCATTAGCATGGACCAGGCTTGCCTCCCAGAGAGTAAAACACTACGCCTCCTTGGTCTCACACTTTCAGCGGACCTCAAATGGAATGACTATATCGAATCCATTGCTAAATCCGCTGCTATGAAAGTCGGTTCTCTGTGTAGGGCCCGGAAGTTTTTTCCGTCTAAATCTATCCTGCACATTTACAAATCTACCATCCGCCCGTGCATTGAATACTGCTGCCATATCTGGTCGGGTGCCCCTGCTGTTCTCCTCGGGCTTCTCGATAAGGTTCAGAGGAGGGTCTGTAATGTGATAGATACCGACTTGGCAGACCGCCTGCAGTCTCTCTCTCACCGGCGAGACGTGGCTTCGCTGTGTCTCTTCTATAAATACTTTCACGGCTTCTGCTCCGATGAACTTAGATCACTGGTGCCCCCTAAATACGAATTTGCACGAGATACTAGATTAGCAACTAGATCCCACCCTTTTACAGTGAAACCTATAAAATGCAGCCGTAACTTCTACTCCAACAGTTTCTTTCCTCGCACTTCCCGACTGTGGAATTCTCTTCCAAACGATTGCTTCCCCGACGGCTACAATCTCCAGGAGTTTAAATGTAAGGTCAATAGACACCTCCTAACACACTAACCTGCTCGACACTCATCCTCGCTATCCTTACTCATCTATCACCTTTCTCCTGACATTCCCTATGTCTATCCACTCCTTCTCTTTACCTTCCCCTATGTAGCCCCATGCGCAATAGTGGCAGTGGAATGCCTTGCTTGGGGTGAGATGATTAAAAAAAAAAAAAAAAAAAAAATGTACTCATTGTTTTTATAATCGTTCCATCAAATTGCTTTAATTGGATGCTGCTTTTTTTTAATTTAGGTCATCCTAATTTTATCCAGAAATTTTTAGGTTTCAACATAACTTAAATATTTGGCCATTTGTCTTTATTTTTTCTCTACTTCTTTTTTGTGAATTTATTGCAAACATTTTAGCTTCTTCTTCAGAGGGGGTTTGAACAGTTTTCACTTTTTCTATTTGTTTTGTATTTGCATAAGTTCTGAAAATGATCTCCTTTTTGCAATTTGAGAATATTTTTCCTAGAGCTGGACATTTGTACTTGTCACTTTCATGATTTTTTCCACAATATCTACATTTAGTTATGGATTTGGTCATGCTCATCCTGTATGTCTCATTTTCTTCTTTTGGTTGATTAAATTCTCTAATCAACTATAATTGTTGCAAAAACTTGATGCTAACTTCTAAATTCACTCTGCTACTCTGTAGACATTCTAGTATTTTTTGTTTGTGGTTATGGTCTTGCAAGCCATCAATTAATTTAAAAAGAATTAATTCATCTTCTTTAGTCATTGCCCGTGCTCCCAATTTTTCAAACTCACAATACGTGGCTCATTCTTTCAATCTATGTAAATATTGTATAATGAATTCATTTGGTGCTTGTTTTGTTTCTTAGAACTTGGTTCTTTCAGCAATTACCAATCTTTTTTTTTTGTCTTATGTTCTTTTTTATAATTTTCAGTTTCTTCAAATGTCATTTTTTCTAATTCACTCGGGAAACACATTGTCGAAATTTTCTTCAGAGTTTCACACCCAACTGTAGCAAGAAATCAGTTCTCATTTTCTCCTTCATCAGTCTTTGTGCCTGTTAATATTCTTATTCTTGTAAATGAAGCAAAAGTTCTTATCCATGTTTCTGTGTTCATGGTCATCCAGCAAATTTCAGGATCCTATCAGCAATGCTATTGTTATGCTTAGAAATTCTTTGTTCGTAGTAGTAATTGTAGCACAGCTCTCCGAGTCCTATCTGACAACAGGGTTTCTTCTTCCCCTGCTTCTCTATGTATTCTCTATTAATACTTGTCTAGTAATTTTGCATAGAATACTACAAGAATAATACAAGTTGCACTAAAACTGTAACATCAGTCTCAAATTTCCAAGTAATGGTTTGATATATATTTGAATTTAAGTAGAAATTTGCCAACTATCATGACATGTCATATATTATACATTTGAAAAAATAAGTGATCTAGGAAGATACTCAACTTGGAATACAGAATTCCAGGATTTATTCAGTCATTTCACACTCATATGACAAGAGTACTTTTAATTCACCACCTAACTTCATACCAATCTTAATAATTTTGGTGGTGCATCTTTGTTTTTGCGTTTTTATTTAAAACTTTACAGAATAATAGAAGCTGCACTAACACTGTAATAACAGCCCCAAATCTCTATGTAATGGCATGATGTTTATTTGAATTTAAATTTAAATTTGCTAACTGGAATACCCTGGTACATAAGACATTATATATTTGAAAAATAAGTGATCTAGGAAGATACTTAACTTGGAATCCTGAATTCCAGGATTTATTCACAGTCATTTCACACTCATATGACAAGAGTTATTTTTATCTTACTAAGCTAAAATGACAGTATTTCATCTTATTAAGCTAAAACTTAGCAGACAATTTTTTGCATTGTTGGGTTTTTCACATTTTTCTTTTCATAGATAGGTCTATCGCCCAGTCCATACTTCTTCCCCTTCTATTGAAAAAGAGTTATCCCTTATTCTCTGTTTAGGATGGGGTTTCTTGTTTTGAGGCTTTAATAAGGATAGCTGTCATGAATTTTTGGTAATGTGAGTGGATAGTGGCTTTGTCTCTGCATACTGAGGGTACTGGCTTGACAGTTTTCTCTTTGCTGCTTCCCAACTGGTAGTCAAAAGCTGTCTTAACCATCAGTTGTATAATATCGGGGTTCTTGTAGTGCCATATCACGCACCAAAAGATGTCCTTGCAAGCACTTCCAGTGCACAACCCTGAGGCCATACTATCCTATAGTCCATGCCAATTCCTAGTCAGCACCATTTCTGACTTAATTTTGCTACAGGCTCTATCCTTAATTATTCGTTATATGGTTCATCAAACTGATTGTTTGGTAGAGTTTGTATTCATGCAGCTATGTTTTTTAGTAGTGCTATGAAGGTTAATCTACAGAAGTCTTCCCTGCTGTTGTATATTTCATTATCATTTTAGTAACTTTATCAATAACCAAATCATATAAAAATATCAACATCTTCTTGACAATTATTTAGTCCTGCTGCTTTGTTGTTCTTCATCTGAACAATGCCAATTTAATCTCTGCTTTTAATATTATGGGTCTTTTTATAATCAAAGAATTCAATCTTTTAAATCAGCATTAAATTTTAGTAACTCAGTAAAAATACAAACAGAATAAATAAGTTATTTCTTACCAACATATGCTGATCCAGCAGTTATATTTCCATCAATAACTTGGCCCAGACCAGATGAGGTTCGTTCATACAAGGCCATCATAATGCCAAGAGCACACATTAAGCCTCCACCCGCAAAATCTGCTAAAAGATTAATTGGTGGAAATGGACAACCACCTCTACGTCCCAGAGTGGAGAGAATGCCTGCAGAACAAAATGAAAAAAATTGCTCTTGGGACAAAATAAAACTATAGAGCAATGACAAACTATTTCTAAGTTTAAATATACAATGTTTTACATTATCAGCCACTTCATGTTTGATCAGTATGTAAAAATCAATAATTACTAGAATTTAAACATTTATTTGCTGAATGATAAAAACATTTATCTATACAGTTAGGATGAAAGTTGATTCATTCTGTACAGATATAAACAATTAGTAGCCATTTCAAAATCTTAAATTATGAGCAGAATGACAAGTTTGAAGTTTTAAAATGAATTGTAAGACTGATTTGATGGATAAAATGAGAAGTTTAATAGCTTTTGAGCTTGTTAAAGGTAAAACAGTGCTGACAATTGCAAAAATTTATTGAATATACTGAATAATTTTGATGCAGGTTTGATAAGGGCAAGTTAAATAATCAAGCTATTAAATTTTTAGGCCTTGATCTTCACCTCCATTAAAAGACAGCCATAAAGAAAACAATAAAATGGGTAACAGAAGAATGAAGACTGATTTTTAAAATCTTTTCACTAACAAATGCACTGCTATCCTCAGTAGGCCAGATGGATGAAACAAAGGTTGAGTGTCTACGAGTGCAAACTACTCTAACAGGTTGAAACATCAAAAATGTGGTGTCATGTTTTGAAGTGGCATTTTAGATAATGAAGTGGTAGGCCAACAGTAAGTTCCAAGACAGTGTTAAAATGCCAACTCAGATATACACTGATTTTTAAAGTGCACATGGTTCAAGAAGCTAAATGCTTTCAGAAGAAATTTGATTCTTTTCAAAATTCAGCAAAGAAAATTAATAAAGTTCTGAATAAAAAGTGTTTCAAAGATGTTTAATAAAACAGCTTATTTGCCTGACCTTAAACCAACTGAAAACTAATAAAGATGTCTTAAGAAAAAGATTTATGTCCCCAACCTTTTTACTTCAATACCCACTTTTACATGAAAAACCTTTCCTCTGTTCACCAGTATAGTAAATATTCAAAGCATAACAAAATTGTTTGCTACAAGTTTGTTACTGGTTCATGAATTGACTTCATAATGGGCTAAAAACTGCCAAAGGAAGATAACAAATAATGCTGCTGCATTAAAAAACAAAGAAAGCAAACTTGACCATTGAGAACTATATATATATATATATATATATATATATATATATATATATCGCTCATTCAGTAAAAATGAATTTGAGCACTCTAGCTATTGGGTGCGTAATATGATATGTGCTAAAAAGACTGCCTTCTTCCACTGAACACCCCGTGGCCCAGAGGTAGAGTCGCCGACTGACGCCAAATCAGTCGTGTTTCGAGCCTGGGTTGTGTAGTAATCGGAGTCTAACCGTACTGATGAGCTGTGATACAGCGAAACAGATCTGTCTGCGGATGACAATATATATATATATATATATACACACACAGGGTGTTGCAGCAAAATCTGACGCTTGACGAAAAGAAAACAAAATAGACAATAAAAATGAAAGTTGTATATGCAGAGACTCACCAGTTCTTGTTCATCCAGGGCTTCACGATGGCAACCTCCTCAATGTCTTTGCAGATCTGCCTGTTGCTAGTCTGGTCCTGGTTGAAATTTTTTTCATCAGAGAAGAACCTCAGCATTCTTTTAAAAGGGCCTGAGAGTCACTGCTGAGATCTACCAGGAGGTGCTGAGGAGTGTGATGAAGCCCCGGATGGATGAGATCGCCAGGACTCTGCTCCTGCACACAAGGCCAAGATGACTCAGGTGTGGCTGCTCAACAATATTCCTCACCACTGGCCACTGGACTGGTGGCCACCCTCCTCACCTGACTGCAAACCCCTTGACTATTTCTTCAGGAGATGTGATCGAGGCCGAGACCAACAAGCAATACAGTCAACTCTCTGAAAGTTGACATAATGGAGGCATTCGCCGCTATGGACAAGAACATGGTCCCCAAAGCATGTGACTCATTTCATGCCTGCCTTGAAATGGTTGTTACCACCAGCGATGTTTACATTGAAAAGTAATGTAGTATATATCTCTAACTATTGCTAAATAAATTTTCTGCATATACAACTTTTTTTTATTGTCCATTTCATTTTCTTTTTGTCAAGTCGGATTTTGCTGCAATACCCTGTATATATATATATATATATATATATATATATATATATATATATATATATAATTTAGTTTCGTGGTTGTAATGAAAAACAAACGCGATAGGAGCTTTTCTTGAAGCTTTATTCAACTATAACTCAACTCTGGCAGAAAACAAGGCGGAACATATTCCTTTTCCAACTGGTCCAGGGGGAACAACTATGGTTAACTTCCAACAAATTCTCTCCCATTCAGTTTCATTCCATAATGAGTGAGGTATTTTTTTTTTTATGAATTCGTCCAGAAAGTAAATCATGGGCTACAGATGCTGCAGAGTGTGTTGCCCGGAAAAGTCTCGTTCTGATTCTTTTCTGCTTCAAAAACCAAAAGCGAATCACCAGCGTCCATGCTTGGATTTCTCGCTTATGTGGCGTTGATATCACAATCTCTCCAATCTTCTGGGCTTTGGTAGCATATCATTATTCAGAGGGAAGTTTATAGGCTTCTCAAGAACAGGGGAGCTTCCTGTGGATTTGATATGCCACCAATGGATGGCAAATCTCTTTAAAAGATGTTTGATTGCCTCCCATCAGGGTGCTGGATGAGAATGTAATGTGGGTGTGCTTCCAGCAGTTCCAGCTTGCTCACTGGTGAGTCGTATTTGTTCTGACGAGCATGTCTTTTGTTCAAAATTGTACCTGGCTGTGAGAGCCATAACAGAAGATATGTCCTGGCAGAACTTTATCTTGGGAATTTAAAATAACTCATGCTAGTGTAACACTATTTTGGTGAATAGAAATAAAAGTGTTAATGATGGACATACTGAGAAAAAGTGGAAGATTCTTTTTTTAATAAAAGCTTGATAGTCTAAAAAAAATAATTACCCATGGGAAAACAAATCACAAGAAAGCCATGTGGCAAACTTTAGATGATTGATTAATGATACAGCTCCCAGAGAGCTGGTTACAAAAACACAACAATGTAAACAAAATTGGAAATGATAATTTTAATTAATGACCATAAGATTTATACTGTGACCAAGACTTGAGAATAAGGATTCTTTGTGATTGGAGAGTGGATGACCCAAACAGAGCTGAGTTGGAAAGCCATCTGGATTTTTAGGTATCTGATTTGAAATCGAAATTTTCACATGGGCAAAAAGATTGAAAAATGATAATTCTTTTTAATTAAAGACCCTAACAGAATTCAGGAATAGTTTCTCTGTTAGAAGAATTGAAAAAATGGCTGAAAAAGAAGCCATTTGGTAAATGTCTTAAATGAAAACAGACTAAGATAGAAAACTTTTGCATAAGTCTGGATCGAAGTGATCATCTCATTGATCAGCTGCAGAAGTTGAGTATTTAAACAACCAGGCCAAAGTGTGAGGTGACACTAGTGCACAATAGAGTTTTTATTGCAGACATAGCCTCAGACAGTGAGTAATTCAGCACCTGTAGTTTGCAGCCACTAGTTATACAGTCCTCCACATAATCCCATTGTAGACTGTTATCTTAGAGATTATACAATGCGGTCCAGCTCAGATCCATGTTTCTCTCAATTAAGAATTTTTTTAGTTGTACCAACATAAAAGCAGTTTATGTCATTCCAACTGTGAAAGTGCTCTAGGAGAAGAACCTTATAGGGTGTCCAGATTGTCTTAGTGAACCTTCAATAGCATAGTTGGAGCTGTATTTCTACCACTAGATGAATAAAATGGGGTCTACAGCTGCGATAGAGAACTTAGAATATTCCTTTTTAGGCCCAAAAAAGGAGGAGATAGAGGAAAACTAGTAAATACAGGTGTATTTTTTCAGAGAACGAGGCTACCCATGGGGGAATAGTGGGCAAACATGCCTCTGGCTCACCATAAGAAAGATATAGTATGAAGTATCAGTAATTCTAATAGTCTGTTCAGGGTTTGGTGCCATAGTTCCTTGGCTTATGACATATCCTAGTAGGTAAATTGTGTTTAATCTGTACAAACACTTTTCATTGTTTAAAAGAAACTTGTATTTTTCAGTGGTGACCAGGAACCACTTGAGGTTGCAATCATGATCAGTTCTGTCATAACCATACACCATTACATTATCAATATAAGCATAAGTGCCTTAAAATCTTTCATTGGTTATTATTTTATGAATGACCTTTTGGAAGCTGGCCACTTCATTTGTAAAACCAAATGGAATCCTTAAAAATTCATACAGTTGTTTGTAAACTTTAAAAGCTGTGTAAGGTTCATCTTTTGGATTTATTACTACCTGGTGGTAGGTGTGTTCTGAGTTTCTGGGTACTAAAAATTTTGTATTTGGTAATCTCATGAACCATTTTGTCAACACAGGGTAGCGGATAGGCATCCAATTGAGTAAATCAATTGATAGCTTGCAAGTAGTCTATAACCATTCATTTATTTTCAGAGTATGTTATTAAAATTTTAGTCCTCTACAGAAATTTACTTTCTATTATTCCTTCTCTTAGCATTCTGATCATTTCTGTTTGAATAAATTTTATATCTTTGTAAGATTATCACCTAGATTTAATGACTTGTCAAAAAGAGAGGAATATTGTCTTTAGCAACCAGACTGCAAATATTTAGCACCAGTTTAGGACCTCAGAGGGATTTTAACACTGTGAGAAAGTAGGTCGTGTATTACTAGAAGTTTAATATAATTGGAACTATTTTGTTTTATTTTTAGTTTGATAACTTATAATTTGGAAAGATAGTGAGAGATTTTCCATATCTATTTTACTATAGCAATGCATAATTTTTCAACGATTTACTTTGGAAATGCCCGCATTGACAAAACTTTGTGAGCTTCCAGTATCAGTTAAAACACTAATGGTTACTCCATTAATTTTAGTTTTTAAGACAGCCTTTGAAAGACATTTAGAAAACATAGTTGAGACTATATTAGTTGCTAGGGTTGCTCATGCTGCTGAATGAAGGAGAAGAAACAAACCGACAAACTTTAGAAAAATGCCCCTTTTTCCCACACTTGAGGCATATCAACTCTTGTTCAGGACAGGATGAACGGGAGTGAGAACTGAATCCACAAAAATAACATTTACACTGAGTTGAGACAGCAGTAATAGGGTTTACAAAAGACTCCGAAGTGAGTGATGGAACAGTGTGATCAAGAGAAGTTTGAACAGGGTGGGGGACAAAAACAAGAGTATTCGAAACAAGAGATGAAGTACTCTGGGCAGAGGAAAAATTACAAACCAAAGGGAAATCCAAGGTAGCACCAACAATTCCAGCTTGTAGGTAAGAGGCATACTGTTTCTGTGCTATGTCCAATAAGAGGGTCTGGTCGTAAGCTGTTGCCAGGTCTAAAGATTTATTTTCAAGCAATCTTTGTCTTATTTGTTGAGACAATATCCCTTTAATAAAGGCACCCATAATAATTTTTTCCTGGACTTGAACTGTTGCAAATACCTTGAAATCACAGTCCCAACTTAGTGCTTTTAAAGCCTGTAATGTCGGAAATTTACAGATGTAACGGGTCTCCTGATTGGCTGATTTAACCCGAACCTCGTTTTGAACTTTAGGCGGGCTTTACCAGAGGTTTTTGTTTTTTTTTCTGATGGTTTTTGTTCTCTCCTTTTTTCAGCTAGCACGAACAGTATCGGACGTATTTGTGCCGCTCCGGATTTTTGTTGCAGCGGGGCCTAAACTGGCGCCCACTTGTCTCGCTATATCGAGACCATCTTACCAATTCTTTGTAATCTTTTAGGCTAATGCCACAACTTTGTAACAGAGAAAATCTCTTGTTACCCTTCTTACCTTAAAAAGGATACCCTATGGGCAAAGCCTTGCCTTCCTAGAGAAAAATTCTCTAAGCACTATCATCTTATACCAAGATAAGAAACTGTGAAAGAAGCTGACCCAGAAGAAAGTTCCTGTACGTCGCGGATCGCAGTTCCTTGTGTCTTTTTCATCCCACTCCTAGACGGAGGATACTATACCAAGCTAAGCAGAGAAAAGAGACTATACCAAGCTACACAGTAGCAGCAAAATTCAGCATATTTTTGCAAGACAAATAAATTGTTTTTTCTATACCAGGTATGTCTTGTTATGTTTGATAATTTCCTTTCACTGCTTAAGCGCTAAGCTATGTGAATATATTTCTCACAGTAAGTATTGATGTAAGTTTTCCTCTGGCTGTTGCTTTGCTGATAGAAGGTGGCAAGTTTAAATGGCATTTTTCTGTGGTGGAGACTTACCTCGCCGAAGCAAAAGAAGGCGGTTTGTTTGCACGTGCGTTCGTAGACGTAATGGAACCGCGAGGCGAGCTCATGCGAGGCAGTTTTTCGAATGACACGGCGCATGCGTCATTGGTGAAAGTGAGGCTCTCGGAGAGTGGGAAATTACGAGACCAAAAAACACATAAAAAGAGCCTACTTCTGTTTCGGGTCACTTTTTTGCTATTTACGACTCGAGAAGGCTACACCGGTGTTTGGGAGACAGCGTTTTGCTTACGGTGCACAGGAAACGGAGTCCCTGGTGAAGCAGTGTTCCGGGTTCTACGAGTAGCAGCTGGCGGAGTGGTTATTAATTCGTCTACGAACTACACTCTGAGAAGACACAAATACTCACACTTTTAACGAACATTCCCTCTAGAATGCCAACAGCAGTATCTTGGTCTCCAAATATTGGTATACACCGAAGTGGAGATATAATGACATAATAGGGTTAGCTTTTGTGCTGCAAATATTTTTATGAGAGAGGATTTCACTAACACTGCAATAAAGCTGTCAAATAACATTTTCCAATGGTTCTGCTTATCAGTAGTGTCTGGGTCAGATGTATCAATATCCAAGCACTCAGGTTTCAGATACTTGTCCATAGTTGATTGTTGGATAAATTGTAATGAAAAACAAATGAAATAAGGGCTTTACTTGAAGCTTTATTCAACTATAACTCAATTCTGGCAACAAAGAGAGTGAAGCTTATTCCTTTTATAACAAGTCCAATGGGAGACAAATATGGTTGACTTCCACCACAATGGTCAAGGTTAGTTTTATGGTTCAAGTAAATGTTGGGAGTGTTGACAAAAATTATAAAATTTAAAAGAATATACACTAACAACTAATAAAACTTCAATGAAAAATTTTTTGTTGTTTTCCCTTAACTGAATTATATCTGAAATAAATGTTATTTCATCTTCTTCTATGTGCCATGTCCCTTCAGGACATAAGTGATCATGGCCTTTCACCCCACTCTGCCATCCACCTGCTCAGGCCCGTCAAATATGTTATCCACTGCTTTCCCCTGTCTCTCTTTCCCTCTATCTGACTTGTGAGTATCAGATTTTTCAAGCCTTCCTTCCTCATCACATGTCCCAGGAATTTTAGCTATCTTTTCCTAATGCTCAGTATTAACTTCCTTTTCATTTCCATCCTTTCCAAAACCTCATCATTGCTCACATGCTCTATCTACAATATCTGCAGCATCCTTCTGTAGAACCACATTTCAGTTACTTCAAGTTTTTCCTTAATCTTTGATGATATTGTCCAGCATCCACTGCCATCACATAGCAATCCAGTACTCTCTTTGTTTCTAGCAAAATTTTCCTGTCTTTTAATACTCTGCTCAGCTTCTGGAATGTGTCCTTCGCCATGCCAATTCGCCTTCGGATCTCAGTGTCACACTTTCCATCTTCTGCTAGAACATTTCCTAAGTACTTAAATTTTTGTACCTGCTTGATTTTAGTATCCCCAACCTATAATTGGCATTTTGGGCTCCTCTGTTTGCTGATGACCATACATTCAATTTTTTGCAGTTTATTTGTAGTCCTTTCTTTCGACTTTCTTCATCTACCTATTTTAGAAAGTCTTGTAGTTTTCTTTCTGAGTTGGCTACCAGCACTGTATCATCTGCTTATATTATGTTGTTCAGATTGTGACCGCTGGTGATAAATCCTAGCATAACTTCTAGGGTTCTCAGAATAGTCACACTTTGAATAAATCCAGTGAAAAAACACATTCTTGTCTTACGCTCCTTTCTATCTTTGTATATCTACTGAATTTGTTTCCTCTTAGTATGCAGGCAATTTGCTGCCATTAGAGGTTCTTGATTATTCTAAAGTCTTTCCCAAACATGTCGAGGTTGCTGAGCATTTCTATCAATTCTTTGTGGCATACTTTTTTGAACGCCTTAGCATAGTCTATAAAACATAGGTAAACATTCTTTTTCATTTGTCTCACCATTTCTGATAGCATCCTAAGCATGAATGTCACATTCCTTGTTTCACTGTCCTTTATGAAACTGCACTGTTCTTGTCCTATCTCCATCCTGATTCTGTTTCACACTCTATTTGAATTAATGGTCATTCTGAAAACTATAGAAAATACTGAAATATTCATTGTTTTCAGGGATATATATATTTTATCTAGCTATTCACAATAAGCCTCCTAATATACAGTTTATAGTTTATACAGATTCTTTGCATATCTTCTTTGAATATTTTTTTGAGTAGCATATGTTTCGATACTCAAAATCATATATCACCCACCAAAATTTTCATTTGTCCACCATTTTTTGTTCAGTTGCTCATCACCCATTGATAGGCGATATTACCCAAGTTGGGAAACCCTGGTTTACATTTAGAAAGATGGAGCAAACATTTCACATTAATGTCCTCTTTATAACTTTGTTGTTATTGCAATGACACTGGATTCAATTTTTACTCAAAACAGTTGTTTTCATAAACTTAAAATATATTTTGTAATTATAATTTTTAATTACAAAATTTTTTATTGGAGTTTATGTGATGTACCTGAAAAAAAATAATGTAAAAATCTGATAAAATTACTACAACTGTTGCCAAATCATAAAGAGTGATGTGTAGTTGAATATAATTTATACAGATGTCAAATATCTTTTGATAAGGTAATTATTTCCATGAATCTCTTCATGGGTTTTTAAAAAAAATAGGAAACTTATAAGTAGCTAATAATGTGAATTTCAGTGTATATAAATAAAGCAGGATATTATGAAGCTACACTTATTTTTAAAAGTAAGCCAAAGAATTCAGTCAGCACAATTCTAAAATTCATATTCTTATCAACTTTTTTAACTCCTATATATTTAGAAATATATCTGTAACTTGGTAAGTATAATTTTATATGACTAGACAATTTCACCTGAGACAGTTACTCTTGTTTTATTAATTCATTAAATTTTTCTTTCTTTCTTAACCAAATGAAATTCTATTTTATTGCAAAAATAGCTGGAGGTTCCAGCACAGATAAATTTTCTAATTTAAGAAATATTTTTATTCAAATTTTTTTTATTCACATGTGTAATAAAAAAGAGGGAATATGTTTTGCTCCTTTTTTCATATTCTCTATCCTTTCTGGATATGTACGATTATAGCTTTTGAAAACTTCCTTTCTTTTCTTACTCTAAGAAACTCTTGCTTCTTTACCAGCCCTCTTTGATTTAAAACTTATCAAATAGGTTATTTGCTGTTTTCCATGCTTACTTTAAATATGTCCTCCAAACTTTCTTCTGCTATTATGTGTCCCAGAAATTTTAGTTGTCTATTTCTGATTGCTAGCAGAAGTTTCCTTGTAGTTATTAGTCTCCTTAAGTCTTTCTCGTTACTCACATGCTGTGTTCATGGTATTCTCATCATGTATCAGTAGCAAATTTCTATCACTTCAAGTCTCTTCATATATGTCTACATGTTTTAGTATTTCCTGCCTATATGGGAGATTATATATTACATAACAGTTTAACACTCTTTTCCTTGTCACTAAAAACCTTTTCCTGTCTCTTAATAATTTGCTTAGTTTTTGTAATATTTTCTCAATATTTAGGTTTTTAAATTTGTGTTACATTTTCCATCATCTGTCACTAGTGATCAACATTGTTATATTTCTACACTTGCTTGATTCTAACATCCCCCGTCAACAACTCATAACAACCATGCATTCTTAAAGTTTTCTTTCTGAATCAGCCATCAACAGTGACATATACTTGTAGTGAGAAAACAAATGCAGGTTTAACTTATCTGAAACTTTATCCAACTTGTGTCCGACTGAACTTTTTAAATACTAAATACGTATGAGGGGAGATAATCCATACCACATTTTCTCCACTGGTTATTTTTTGGGGACAGAGTCATTCCACCAAACGAGTCTTCTGCGGGTCCTTTGAGGATGTCATGGTGGTTCACAGTCAACAGGCATCTTTTAATATTGACTCGTCTAAGCTTGTTGTTGTCTGAGGTGTCTTATCTACCCGTCTTTTAAGTATAAATCTTCAACTTGAAGTGTTTATTCTTAGATTTGTAAGCCATTCTGTATCTGAATTTGAAAGTTTTTTAGGTGCTAATTCCTCATCAGAACTAGAGACATGTTGATCCATTTGCTCTGGTAGTGATTCCATATCTGATTTTTCTGGAGGATTTACATCCTCAGAGGCCAAGTCCTTCACCGACACAGTATTTCATCTCTCATCTAAGCACTCAACAAGTGCATAATGCAGATTTGCCTGTATAAATTTGGCTTTACTTACTAGTGTGTTATTTTTACTGTCAAATGTAACGTCTTGGAAGTACTGTACCGAGTTGTGACAGCCATGAGAGGAGTGAGGTTCCTCGTGAATTTTTACGTTGGAATGGTAAAAATGTGGTGTTGCATTCATTGTGGTGCACAACAGAGTTTGAATAACGTTCAGAGATTCTGGGAGGAGGGTATCGCAATCAGCGATCAGGCGCTTTCAATTCACAGCAGCCAACTCAATGGTTTTCCAAATGTGCCATTGTATTTTTTACACTGCCCATTGCCTTGGGGATTATATGGCATAAACTGACTTAAATTCACCCCTTGTCCATGAAGAAATTGCCGAAGTTGTTCTAACATGAACAATGTTCCTAAGTTGGAATGGATATATGGCTAGAGTGCTTGAATGTTGTCAGGAACTAGCAGCTTGTGCAGAGGTTTTAATCACTCAGTGTTTGGCATCATATTCCCTTTACTCTTAGATAGATTTAGGGTTCTCACACCAAAGAAACATTTGCCATAATTTAATGTAAGGTTATATTTTTTAACGGCCACCATGAACCATTTAATGTTGTGATTATGCTCTGACTGGTTTAGTCCAGACTGTTTCATATCTATGTAAGCAAATGTGTCCTTCAATTTTTCTGTGCTTATTATATTGTCAATGATTCTTTGAAAATTCATGCCAAATAGAACTGGTGCACAGAGAGTTACAGCGGGAAAAAACAAAGGTACAGGGATGTTGAAGAGATGGATGAGAATCAAGTAGATAGCAATTGACACTGCATTTAAACTTTTAGAGATTGTAGCTATCAGGGAAAGCAAGCAAACAATAGGGAGTTCCACAGACAAGAAGTGCAAGAAAAGAAACTCTTAGAGTAGAAGAGGTGGTTACATTTAACTGTTTCAAAGTTAAAAAGGTGGGTTCTTGATGTTAATCTAGTAGCCCAAGTAAATACATGTGGTTTGAGAACCAGGGAAAAAAGTTGATCAGAGCATTTGCCATCAAAATACTTGTAGAAAAGACAGTAAGAAGCCACATCACATCAGTGAGAATCCATAAAAAATTATACAAATAGCCATTTGCCTTGAAGGCATAGGGTTGATCTTCTGGTTTGATTTCTACTTGGTGGTATGCACTCTGGAGATCCAAAGTACTACAAAACACAATATTTTGCAATTTCACTCACCATTTTGTTGATGCAAAGCAGCGGATATGCATCCAACTAGGTAAACTTATTAGTCATCTGTGAGTAGTTTATTACTAATCTCTTTTTATGGTTCTCAGAAGAAGTTCTGAATACCTGTGCCCTCCTCAGAGACCCACTTCAATAAATCCCTCCCCAAATATTCTCAATACTTCGGTTTTAATAAATTGTTTGTCATTGTGTGAGTACTGTCTAGATTTTTCAGTTACAGGTTTGCAGTTCGACATTAGGTTGGTAAAAAGTGACACATACTGAACATTGATTGCAGCTAGTTCACAGATTTTCATGATTGGTTTGAAACCTCCAAAAGGCATTATGATACTACAATGCCTGTTATTTTGTTGGAGCAAAGAACGATCTGGCACTTATTAGCTTTCACCATGTTTGAATCTATGTAGCTCATAGAAATACCTGTTTCAATAAGGGCATCCACAGGTACGCTGTTAATGCAAATTTTTAGTATAGTTTTTGAAAGGCAGTCTAGAGAAGCAGCAGTTATGACGGAAGTATTAGGATGATGTTTTGTTGAAAAGGGGTGAAGATCAACATACCTTAGAAAAATGTTAAAGTAAAAAGAAAATGGACTGTCTCTGGGCGATTCCTAAATTGTGGGCTGTCTCATAGGCAATTCTTAACATCCTGGTTTTGTTTTTAAAGAATCTGCCTCACTTGAGCATTTCAAAGAACATTTATAAAGACATCCATATGTTAATCAGTTTTTTTCAATATACATTGCTTTAAAATTACAGTCTCAATTCAGTTAGGTCGTGCTTAAGTGATTCACCATCTTCCTGTTTTTGAGTGGTGAGTAGGTGTTGAGTGAAAACCTTGATTTTAAGTTTTTATAGGATCCTCATAAGAAGAGGAGTCTGAAACTATCCTGTACACAGAGAGGGACAGATAGTTCATTATCAAACTTGTCCTGTATTAGGATCACCATAAAAAAGGGCCAAAGTTATCTCCCCTGGATCATTCAAGGAAGTCGGTTTCCCTGCTAGTAGGTGCATGCTGGGAGACAAGAAGAAGGCACTTCCAGTAGAGGCTAGCAAACATGGCAGGCAGAACTCTTCCAGGCTCTCTATAAACATACGGTTAATCAACATCCACACTGTTCGCTGTACTCATGTTTCCATAATAATAAATTCCCTATTTATTTTCAATACTCGGTGAGTGTGTCATTTTTCCATAACCATTTTATTTTGTCATGTTAAAAACATAACATCCTGTCTATTTATCAATGAAGATGCTCTGCTTTAAGGGTTTCTACAAAGTTTTTGAACATTAAAATCCAATGGGCTCATTGTTTAGTTGTCGTATGGTGAGAGTTGATGTCAAATCTTTGCGGTCTCATACAATGTTCCATGTTGATATAAATTGTAGTGAGAAAACAAACGCAGGCATAACTTTATCTGAAGTTTTATTCCCCTTAAAACGGACATTTAAATACAGAATACATATACGGAGAGATAATCCATACCACAATGTTGCATATATTATTATTTTCTAATAATAAATCCTCATAGGTCTTCTCGTCCTCTTAAAATCATCTCACTGTACAGGTTAAATAAATCCAATGATAAAATTTGTATCCTTACCATACTCCTATTTTTGTATTAGATACATTTTCTATCCAAATGTAAGTTATTTATTTCCAGTGGAGGTTACATATTAAACAAATATCTTTCTTGTTTAAATCAAACTTTTCTAATATTTCAATCAAATCTTTTATAATGTTCAATATAACAATGGGTTAAAAAACTTACTGAACTAATAATTATTTTAAATAACATTTGAACAATATAAATATTTAAAGAATAAGTGCATTCTTAGCTGACTTGCTAAATTAATTTTATCAGCCAAGGAATCATGTTTCCGTTTTGAGTTTGAATTTTGCTTAACGGCATATCAACTCTTGTGGGTTATTTAACGCCAAAAAGGTAGAGTTTTAAAGTATTTTTTTAATGTTCAGTTATAATAAGAAGGTTGATTTAGTCAGATTTTAATAAAAAATTTTTGTTTTTAAATTTTTTTATTTTAGAAAACTGAAAATGTCTTGTTTTGTATTCAAAAATGTTTTGCTGAGAATCATTTTTTCTTCAAAAATGTATATTTTTTCTATAAAAGTCTATTTTTATGTATATATTTCTATAAAAGTGTATTTTTATTCTTACATAGTGTTTTGACCACAGTTTGGGGGTTAACTATTTGCTCATAGATGGGACCCTAGCAGTGCTACCACACCAGGTCAGGGTGGACCTGAGAACAACAGCAATTAAGAGGTGGTTCCATGCTCCTCACGACCTCCCAATCAGAGGCCTTGCTGCCGGATGCAGTTTACCATCATACCCAGGACCAGTTTCTGTTTTGATTCTGGTATACATGAATAATAGATACAGTGACTCACAACTATAAGAATCAACCCAATCAACTAAAGAAGCAGTCATTTCTATGGGGCAAATCAGAATTTTTTTTCCCCAGAGTAAAGTTTCCTAAACTTTTCATTATAGAATCACTAAAATGTCTTTGTTACATACAAAGAAACATTGAAATTATGCATATGCATATTTCTTCAATCTAAATCTAAACCAACTGCAAATATCTATCCAAATAAAAGAAGTGCTCAAAATAAAAATAAATATGCATTTTACTTTCAAGCTTTATGGGTCCTATTGATTTCAACCATAAGGAATAGAGAAAAACAATAGCATGAAGAAAATGTTTTATTAAACACATTTACTAAAGAATGTCATTAGATTAGCTTTATTAAAGTTTAGTTTATAGCATTTATTTAGTTCAGTATACCTCATACAAATTAGGTTTATCTTTTCTTTTTTTTTTTTAAGTCAATGACAAGTGTGTTAATTTGGCCTGTTTGTACAGTTGTCTAATATTTTTATAAACAGTTGTTTTATATCAGACAACTATTTGCTGTTTATGGAAATTTATTTAGACTTTGAAGATATTTAATCTATTTATTTAAATATAAAAGAAAACCATCAAAATTTACCTGAAGTTGCTAGAAAGTTAATGTCATGTCCGGCAGTTTGGGACATTGATCCTTTTTGTCCAAAACCAGATAATCGAGTGTAAATAAGATAAGGATTTAGTGACATCAAATTCTGAGGACCCAACCCTAAGTTCTCCATCACACCTGGAAACAGAAAAAAATCAAAAATCACTGTTTTTATATGTAAATAACAAAATATGAACTGACATTTTGATGTGTCAAAAATAAAATAAAATTTTTTTTCATTTTCTAAGTTTAGCATTTTTATATTTTTTCTTTTTTTCAGTCATTTTCTGGTAATAAAAACACAAAAGGATCAGGTGTGTAAACATTAACATCACAATACTTTACATTTACTGCAAGAGAAGATATTCAGAACTTAATTTTTAAATATTTGTTGCAATAATTAAATCACATTTTATTATACTCTTTAATTATATTTATTAACCCAAGTTTTTGAATTGTTGTCAAAAGTAGGTAGTTTGAAAGAAAAGATATTACCAAAATATATTGATATGTATAGGAAAAAAATAAAAATAAAATAATTTGATATTTTAATAGTTTAATCATGCACAATTAGTAGAACAAGAAACCTCAAGATATTAATTAACTCATCAAAGAATGTTAGTGCCACCCTATGTACATACCAAAAATATTGTATTGAGAGAGCCTTTAAATTAAATGTGATTTTTTTCTAAGTTTGTTAAACTATATATTTTCCTTTTCATTGCACAAAATGCAGTTATACTCTATATATACATGCAGTCACTTTTTATGGCACATGTACTCTAGTTATATTATAATCATTACTATATATTCTTGTTAGCAAAACATGAACATTTGTCTATATTTCTGAGATGAGATATTGTGACTACTTACATTGTTCAGACTGTTTATATTTACAATGTTCTCTCAATGTAATCACTGGCATTCTTTACATTGAAATTTTGAACCAAACACTTTATTTAGACATTAGGTTTATGAATAATAAAAAAATCTCAAAAGTCCCAAAAGATTGTTCTAGTTTCACATGCCAAAACTTTTTCTGGATGTTTCAGTTTCAATTATAGCCATATATTAACTCAACTCTTCAAGTTTTTGTTTTGTACTGAGGGGTTAATTTTAAAAGGCTTTTCACAGAATAACGTTTGTTGTTTGGCAACTGGATAACCAGTGAGTTCCCATTTCTAGGGATGATAAAATTCCTTTTTGGTTTATTTTATTTAAAAAAGGACCTAATATAAACCTACTCCAAAATTTATTACATGCTACCCATTACATAACATCAGTATCCATTTTTACCAGAGCTCATATTACAGTTTCCGTTATTGTTGTTTTTCTCTAGCTCTCTATCCTCTTCATTACCATATTGTATTCATGTCTATGCTTGGCTTAGCTTATGCACTGATTCCTTAAGTTTTCATATTTTCCAGTTTTTTGTCTATTATTTCAACCTTATCCCACAGAGGGTGGTGATTTCTCTTTTTCTTCCATATATGGTCAGCCAAGCCTGATTTGTCTGTGAATTGTTGAACAATTTCTGAAGGTCGTTCTGATATTGTTTTGTATTTTTTCCAATAATTTCTTCAAATAGAATAGGCAGACCAAGGCTGTTTTCTGAGTGTTGTTATCCTCTTATACCCTTCCATCCATTTGTGGGAGCTGCTGTCATGTATCCAGGGTAGTTGTTACATTGTAGGATACTTCTTATACAAACCATTTTTTGTTCATATGTCTCTGGGTCACCACTTATGACTTCTGCTCACTGTTGTAAGAAGTTGATGGTCACTTTCTTTACACTTTATGGGTGATAGGAGTTGAAGTTGAGGTATTGTCCAGTGAATGTTGGTTTGCAGTATTTGGATGTCTTGAATCTATGCTCTGTTTGAGATATTAGTGCATTTTGGAATGCTAGTTTGTTGTTTTCTCTCTCCATTGAGAACTGTGATGATCTTATTGAGTTTGCATAGTCCTAGTTGTAACTGGACCTCTTCTTGGTGTGGCTAGTGTATGAAAGTGTCATCTATATATGTGTAACAGAGAGAGAGTCAAACATATACACACGTTTAAAGGATTCAAAATTCCTAGTACCTGAAGAAGGCCGAAATGTCATGTCATTCATTGTTTCTTTTTAATTTTTATTAAGAATTTTTAAACAGATTTTCTACTTCCAGTAAACATGGCAATATTAATTTTTTTTTATTAAAATTGGAGTAAACTTAACAGTGAAATTAAACCAGCACATTTGTGGTAAAATCTGATCTAAGCATAAGAAGTGCCTGTTGAATTTGGGTCATCAGAAAACAGTGGAAATGAACAAAATAATTTTTTTGATAAAAAAAAATTGGAGTAAATTGGAATACTGAAATAAAACCAGTGTATTTTGGTTACTTGTGGTGAAATCTGATCTAGGCATAAGATGTGTTATTGAATTTGGATCATCAGAAGACAATGGAAATGAACAAAATAATTTTTATCAGCTAAAAATCTGAAATAGAGCTTAGTAAGCAAGAGGAACTTTGGAGTTCACATGATTTTTGGCTGTAGCAACCAAAACTCTGTGATAACTGCATGATGGCCTGGCTTATAACCCTCTGGGTTTCCTATATAAGCACATAGTAATGCTGAAGAAATGAGTGAGTCGGATGACAACTGTGGAAGCATACGGTTGTGTGAGATCGAGTCTCCTCAATGAGGTGGGTGCTGAAGAGTTAAAGATCAGAACTGTGTGAGCGTACAGTTGAGTAAGATCAGGTTCTCCCCACCCTGCTAGAGTAAGTTTGCTGACAATTCAGACCAAACAACCTCCTAACCAAAGACATCTTTGTATAAAAAAAAAAGGAGAGTAAAATATATTTTATATTTTACTTGCATTTGGTCCTATTGTTTCAGACAGAGGCTTTGTTGCAGATTGTATTTGTTGTGGCTGTTGGTGACATCAGAAGGACAAAGTAGAAGAGGATTATGAAAAGATTATGTGAAACTGACTTTTGGTAAAGAGGTCAGATTAAGTGGTTCTCAATAAGATTATGATTTGAAAAGTTTAAGCGCCACCCCAAATTTGTTGCGGATTGTTGAAATTTAAAAGTCACCTAAGGACTCTGAGAAGTATCGTCATCGTTTCAGTCGCATTGAAAAAAATAAAAATAAAAAACTGAGTATAGGAATGAGAAGTATTGTCATCATAGCGGTCACAATGAAAAACCGCTGAGTATATGAATGAGAAGTATCATCGTCATAGCGATTGCGGGGAAAAACCCCTGAGTATATAAAACTTAAGGTTCGTCACCAGCCCGGCAATACCGGAATTACATCAGCTGTCGTTTGTATCAACACCTTTGAAAGGCACTGTGGTCCCAGCATTTTATTTGAGAAGAATTAACTCCGTCAAAGGAGCCTGGAGAACATTTTTGAGACAAGTTATATATCTTCTAAGACGATTTAACAAGTTAACCATACACACTATCTCTCTGTATAGAATCCAGTGTGTGAGTTGTTATGCTAAAACTTTTACTTTCTGTAACGTTTTCCTTTTTCTGTTCTTTTCTGATAAATAAAAGACATTAACAGTGCAACCATTGAACAGTTGTTTTTCTGGCTTTCTGCAAATATTATTTTTTTCTTTTAATTTATTTTTGCTGTATTCTAAAATGTTTAACACAGGCTCCCCAACCATGTCTACATCTTCAGTCAACTGTGAACAAACAATACTTCTGCTTTCTGGATCAAATAATCACAACATGAGCAGGAAGCAGGAATAAACCAGCGGACCGGTCAAATAATCTCAGACACTTAGGAGACCTACAGCCAACCCCTCAAGATATGGTGCACATTGACTAGAATAGGCCCATGAAGGTGGAAGTGTTTAAGATAAGGTCTCGTGACCAGGATAACATCCCTGGGGGCCAAAAAGTGTTAAATATCTCAGATATAGAATTGGCTTTAGTGATGTTGATTCTAATGGCATATTTTTGAAGTGTTCCATGTATATGTTATCCATTGCTGATGATAATGGCTAACCCAGTGCTAAATCCTCATTCTGCCAGCATATGTCTGATTCCATGAAGTAGTATTTTTAATTCAGTCAATTATATGCCATACGTGATACACGCTTGGACAATCATGTTTCGAAAGAGACATGACTGGGCAAAAGGTTATTCCACAGTAGATTGCCATTAATTTCTCCAGTAGACTGGTTGTCAACCAAGGCTATAAAACCCAATCTGTCCTGTTATTTAACCCATAACTGGAGGGAAGAGACGGATTAATACTTTTCCCAAAAAATATTTGTGCATGAGTGAATGCAACGAATTCAAGTGGAAAGGAGTTACAAACAAAATTTATATATGAAAATGCTTGCATGAATGCAAAATTTGTAATTCTACACTGAAAAGAAAGAAATACAGTAAGAGATAGAAACACAGAGACTGAAGTACTTTGTAGAAAGTAAAATTCTATTATCAGAAATTTTAATTTCATGAGACAATATTTATTATTTCTACAAAGTGATTCTGCAAGCTTTAGGGATTACCTGGTCGATAAGGTTCAATGAGTACATCAAATTTTTTACACATTCTCTTGACAATTTCTATACTTAGAGGATGTTTCAAATCAATTTTCACAGACTGTTTTCCACGACAAAGAACATCACGGGCAAATCCAGTATTCATCTGAAAGTTTTAAATACATATACATAGTTATTTGTTCATTTTTAATAGATTATATTTACTATGATCTATATTTAGATCATAAGTAATACACAATGTTTAAATTGATGAATTATAATGATTATATATTGTCTCAGTAAACTGATAATATCTCACACTTTTCATAAGTTTTTGATTTGATACAGTAGTCAAATTGTATTTAAATTGGTATACATATTTTTTCAATCATTCTACTATTATACATACTAAGGTACCTACGCTTATATCCATAGCCTGATTATACAGACATTATGTATGTATATATATATATATATATATATATATATATATATACACACACACATTGATAGACACACAGAAATTTTGTAGCAAAAATTTAACACAATTAAAAAAGGTACAAAAGAATGTATACTAAATTTCATAGTTTCATAATTGAACTCAATTATACTTGTAATGTTATTAATGACTGCATAAAATATATGTAAATTATATATATAAACTAATAAAAATATATTTTGTAGCTAATGAAGAATAAAAATTTTAAATCTGGATAACACATGATTATGAACAAAAAAAAAAAAAATCAATAAAAACATTTGGGACAATTATAAACCAAGTCTTTGTCTACAATATTTGTCTATACTTCTGAGATGAGGTAGTATATACACGACAATGAACAACAATGTAAACATTGTTCAGACTGCTGTCCATATCTTTTTTGTCATATTCACAATGTTTTGGCCATTTTATGCTCCAGCCCTTTTCAGGTAATTGGAATTTTGAACCAAACCTTTTATTTTGATCATTGGGGTATATTGTTCTCATTCCATGAGCCATGCCACTTTGGGATGTCTTAGTTATCTTCTTTTAACTCAATCTCAGAGTTATTTGTTCACCACTGCTTTTATCCACTAGGTCATGTGTCCTTGCAAAAAGATGCCCAAGTGGATAAAAGCATTGATTAGTTCCAGTGACTTGACCCAAAGAATTGTGAGTTCAATACCTGGCTACAGCAGGGGTGAACAAATAACTATTGTAGCCAGGTATTGAACTCACAAATCTTTGGAACTAACTAATGCTTTTATGCACTCAGCCATGTGTCCTTGAAGACACATGGCCCAATGGATGGATAAAAGCAATGATGAACAAATAACTTAGAAAGTTAAGTTAAAGGACAATAACTAAGACATCCCAAAGTGGCATAGCTCATGGAATGAAAACCATATACTCCAGCAATTGAAATAAAGGGTTCAGTTTGAAATTCCAATCACCTGAAGAAGGCCAGAGTGTACAAATATGACAAAAACGATGAGGACAACAGTTCAAACAATGTAAATAGTGTCTTTGTCTACAGTTGTCTACAGAAAACATCCTGTACATTTTTTAATGTCTTATTTTGATTAATTTGTTTAATTCTGTATCTTCAATTTCCTACAGTTTGGAAGTCTGTTATCTTTGTAAAAGAAATTACATTCTAAAATATTCTATATTATATCCTCAAATGTACAAGATTTACAACACTTTACCCGATCCATTCGAACAACTCTAGCTCCAAAATCAGCCAAAATAAAGCCACAAAAAGGTGCAGGAGCAAGTCCAGCAAATTCTAGTACATTTATTCCCTTGAGAGCCATCAATCTGAAAGAAAGAAAACCAATAAACAAAAATCAATACACCATTTTTGAAAATATGGAAAGCATTAAGCATATGAATACTTCAGGCCTACACAAAAACATGATTGTATGAATTTTCTTTTATTTACTCCATTTGTAAAGTTTTGTATAGTTTTAAATCAATTTAAAACAAATCCACTCACAATACTCATATATTTTGGAATTGAACTATTTCATTTCTTGCACAACCTGCTGTTGATCATTGCTGGCATTGTTTTGATGGTCAAATGCAGGCATTTCCTGGTAAACCTAGTTAGAGGAGACAAATGTTTCAACCAACACCCAACAGGAGAAAGAAAGGGCAAATGTTCCCTCATATGTTCCAAATGAAGAATAAAACAATATCATCAAGCAAATTTGAATAAAATTCAATAACAATAGTAACAGATGAAAGAGAAAAGCTGTTCTTAGACATAAAAAGAACATGAAATGTTTAGAGAAAAATAGTTTGAATAAACAAATGTCCGTATATGAACAAATATGTGAGTGTAAATGTAATATATGTGGGTGTGAAGATATATATGTACATGTGTGAGCATATGTACATATATTTATGAATAGAAGTAACTTACTTAGGAAGTTTCTTTTCCTGTGGTTGATGTAGTTAGGTGTTTGAGCAAGTATTATCTTGCTTGGGTCAATCTCTCTGTATGACATGAGTGTCTATATAAGAAGGCTTTCTTTGGCATAGTGTAAGCTGTAGATACTCCCTAAAAGTGGCTTTTGGCATGTTCTTATATAGAACAGTGATAGGCTCCAAATGAAAGCAAAATATTTAATATTTTTTGTACCCATTGATTAAGAATAGTCATGTGGTATGCTTACTGTTACATTCCCATTAGACAATATCAAGTCTGCTTTTACGTATATTTTTAGACTAAATGAAATTGTAGTTGAAGGAATTATTTTTTATGAAAAATAATTCCTTCTTCAACTACAATTTTAATAGAGATTTATTATCATATTTCCAGGAGATTAATAACAAAGTGCAGCAGTCTTCCATCATTACCATAATAAATGTTTAAATTATTCCAATTTTAAAAAGCGAAAAAATCATTTTACACTGGATCAAAAAACTACCAAATTACAAAGTAATGTTTATTTGCACTACTTGTAACACTATTTTTAGCCTGGCTGGATGGAAGTATTAGTGGTATTATTAATTGTTGCAGATCAGACGGAAGAAATTGTGTTGGCTGTATTAATAATTTTTATAAATCGAAAAGAACCAACTAAAAAAAGGTTGTTTGTTCTAATATGAATGCAGGTAATAAAATTTATTCCAATATGAGCAGAGAAAGGTTGCAAAACCCAAAGCCGAAAAAATGAACGTATTTATATTTTGCGGCTATGCTATTTGATAATCAGCCAGGTCAAAGGAAGTTATTGTGACAGGTGGAGACAGTGCCACTGGGGGAAATACAATTGATGTTTGAGATACACCGCAGATAAAAGTAAAAATTTTAAATCAAAACATAATTTTTGATCATCGGAAAGGAATGTCACCAATAAAGGAAATATTTGATAAGTGAAAACAAAATATAAATTCTGACTATAGGAGAGAAGTGGAATTAAAATTTCCAAGCCTGAGTTACACCGCAGATAAAAGTAAAAATTTTAAACAAAACTTTTGATTGTCAGAAAGCATTGTCCCAAATAAAAGAAAATATTTGATGAGTGCAAAAGGTTAAATTCCATGAGAATAAAATGAAATTTAAAATTTAGTTGGAAAAGATTTATAAACATAAAAGCTAGATTTTTTCAGCATAAAAAAGAAAAGCAGAAAAGAAATGATGTCACTAAAATAGAATCTGCTTTTTTGGTTGAACCAAGGGAAAAGAACAGAGAAAAAGATGGCTCTGCCCAAGGACATGGGCGAAAGTGTTTTCATTACCCAGAGATTGGATTTGCATGTTCGTCATCCTCCCACCAGAGAATAATACAGGGCCCCAAGGGGGCCATGAGCAGAGTCTGGCAGAGTCAAGAAAGAGTCCAGTCAGCTCTCAGCCTAGAGATATAACAGCAAAGGTAAGGCGCCAAGACACTGGGCACCCACCAAAGCTGACTTAGCTGAAGATGTACAGAGACTGAAATATTTGCCACACTGTTGGGTGCCAACCATATAGAAGCTTGTTGAAATAAATGCCATGCGATACGGTGTCATGGCCGTATCTGATTACCAGGCACGAGTCTGGGCCAATCCGTGCAATCAGTGAAAATCTGGGCAAGGAAATTACGTATCTATCTTTAATTTTCTAATTTTAAAATTTGATAAACAATTGCTGTCAATTTTATTTTCTTTGTTACAGTTTACTAACTTATTGTAAAAATGTCCCCAAACAGAGTCTACCGAGAAATTATTCGTCTCATGTGCAATTAAAAAGTACAGAAAGACAATAAGCCAGACCATGATAAATGGTTTCATAAGGAAAGAGTTGATGCCAAGGAAAAAAAATTCTTTTCAAATGCCTTGCCCCTTCAGGTTCTTGCAACGTAGATCATTTTTTTTGCAAAAAAGTAAAAAATAATTGAGAAATTTGATGTCAGAGAGACCGAAGATGAATCAGAGCAAGGACAAAAAAAAATTGAATATCAAATCGAGATCAAAAATCAAATCGAGATCAACTCAAATGAGGCAATAAAATTAAAGTTGCTCAGACTGAAACTGACTGTAGTTCAAAGAGAACTAATCTTAGTACACTTTCCTTAAAAGTCCCCAAACAGCCAATACTTGAATCCTATCCTGTTTCAAAAGTAGGTACAAAAAATAGGAAATTCAATTTTCAGTGGTACAAGCTGTATCCATGGATTGAATATTCAGAAATTGATGACCAAGTAACTTGTTTTCCCTGTAGCGAGTTTGGTAAGAGTGACTGTCAGATTTATTTTTACAAAATGGGCTCATACCAAATATTTGTCTAGCCATTCAAAATCAAAACATCATATGGATTGCATGGCAAAGTGGCTCAACCATAATCACATGGCAAAACAGGGAAACTCATTTCTTAGCTTAATTGACTCTAAATGTGTGAAAGAAAAAAATTGGAAAACAATTTTTTGAAAGTAATTATCAAAACTCTCATAGTTTGTATCCAACAGAATATTGCACTTCATGGATGTAATGAGAATCGCAAAAATTCAGGTGAAATTAGTAACATTAATAGAGGAAACTTTTTGGAATTAATTAGTTTCCAATGTAATTTTAGTAATTTTAAAATGGCGGTTGAAAAGGGTATTCAGCAACAACATCAGTGGTTGTCACCTGATATACAGAATGAACTCATCGATCTCATTGTCAAGAGAGTTTTTTTATCGTATTACTGAACAAGTGAAAAAGGCAGAATCTTTTGGACTGATTGCAGATGAAACAAGTGATATTTCCAATCGAGAGCAAGTATATGTTTGTTTAAGATTTATGTTGAATGGAATCATGAATGAAAGATATTTTGGGTTTTATAATAGGATTTCTATGACAGGAGAAGCTTCAACAAAGTTGTTTTGTGATGTCTTGGTGAAATATGGCTTTGATTTTAACAAACTTGTAGGTTTAGAATTTGAATGAACATCTGCTATGAAAAGCGAAGTAAAGGGAGTTGCAGGTTTAATGAAAGAAAAAGCCCACAATGCAATTTTTGTTCACTGGAATGCACATTGTCTTAACCTGGCTATTCAAAATACCTTTAAATTGATTCCAGCATTACGGAATTGTATAGGTATTATAGATACGGTGTATAATTTTATTGAAGGGTCTCCTAAATGCCACGGAGAACTTATAGCCATGCAAAAAAAAAAGACAACTTGTTCCCAACAACATTAAAAAGGATGTGTGACACACGTTGGTCCTCACGATACACATCAGTAAGTACTGTTAAAAAAACTTTCCTATCTATCATCAAACTACTTATTCACTATGACTCAAGAAATGAGAATACAAATGCCAAAGCTCTCCGAAATGGTCTACAGTTTAGATTTTCAATATTTATTTTGCTTGCTTTTACTTGAAAAAACTCTTGTTCTAGTAGATACATTGTCAAAGTACCTACAGTCAAAAACTATCAATGTTGGCTCTGCAGGAAATGCAACGTTTTCGGTGATCAAAAACTTTCAAAATATGCAAGATTTTCAATCATTTGAAGTTGTTTGAAAAAAGTAATGAAATTAAAAAACTACTCACTGACATGAATTGTGATTTTAAATTTCATTATGCATCTATTCCACACCATAAAACACCTAACATCCGACTTCAAGATTATGATGTAGTATCATCAACTACAAGAATATTATTTCAAAGAAATATACTCTGTAGCTATAGAGAAGATTATTTTAGAGATGAATTATAGATTTCAAAGTAAAATTCAAGACACTTTAGTTGCTTTGCAGCATACTGTTACCCTTAATACTGAAAATGAAAGTGCAGTTGAATCAGTTTTGAATGGTTATGATCTAAATGAAGATCTTGTGAAAGCAGAACGTAAGACCATCACAAATATGGAATTTTTGAATGAAGAAAGACCCTCAAATTTCACTGAAACTCTTAAATAGCTTCATAAGTCTGACCTTTTCAACTTTTTCTCAAATTATGGAAAACTTATCTGCATTTTTTCGACAATTCCTGTGCCAATATCTTCCACAGAGTGCAGTTTTAGCAGCTTACGGCAAATCCTCACGTATTTGCAATCCACGATGACAGAGGAAAGACTTTCAAACTGTGCCATAATTCACTGCAATCGAGATATTTCGAATGAAGTATTAGAAAATTATTTAGAAATTATTATAGATTGTTTTGCTAAACGTTGTGCAAGGGAAAAATATCTTGTTCAATCATTGGATTTGAAAATATTTCATTTTAGGATGAAAAGAGTATACAATTTGTATAGTACACATCTCATATTTACACAGTAGTTCAAAATAACTTGGGTCTGGGTGGTACGTTATACTCTAAAATCCAACAAAATAAGCAGTAAGCATTACATTTCCCAGTAAACTATTCCATTGTTGCTAAAAACAAAACAAAACAAAAAAAAATATAACATTCTACTATTTATCCTACTGCTATTTACTTTCATGGAGAAATTGGGTTCTTGAATATTTTGGGGCCCAATAAAAAATATGGTTCAAATCATTAATAAAAGAAATAAATTTACTTTATTCTGGCTTCTTTGCGTAAATTGTTAAAAAAAAGCATTCAAATTTTTTCTCCTGATTAGAAACGTTAGACTTGTACAATAAAATTTTCATGATGAATTATTTTTTTTATTAAAGTAAATGTAAAATGTATATATGTTTCTATTTGCATTATATATAAATAATTTCTAATGATTAATTTTTTCTTTGTTGCATTTTGTTGTTTTGTTTTCGTGTGATTTAAATGTGTATTTGCTTTGTTCTTCGATCTTGCAAACTTATTTTGTTTGTTCTCCAATTTTGATATTTGTGTATGATTTTCAATATAAAGCTGTTGCATACAAGTTTAGTGTCTAGATACATAGCTTTTGAAAAACGGTTTTCTGTAAAGGTGATTTACGAGTGGTCCCTCTAATTTTGAAATAAAAAGGATTAAAAACTCGAATGTTATCAATCTTCTCAAAAGGTATTTTTTTCTTAATTATGGACAATTAATTGTCTTCCTGCTTTCATTCACGTTCCGTGCCTAATTTCCATTGGAATAGCCGAAAAAATCTGCAAAAATCATAGTTTCTGGAAACGGCTGACACTGATGACACCATTGTAATATTTGGTATCTTTGTGGGTATAATTGACAAAGAAGTGGATACAAATATTAGCGTTGAGAGGAATATTTTCTTTTCTTATTTTTACATACTTTCGTGTTAAGTGTCTGCTAGCAAGAGAACACATGTTGCCTGCTTAGAAGCCAGAGAGGGACTGGCCAATCCTTTAGGTCAAGCATGGGTCAGGGAGATAGAGAGAGTAGGGGAAAGAGAAATAGTAGCAGAGAAAGAAAAGGGAATAGATTTGGGTATCTTAGTTCTTGGGAGTTATTTAGAGACAGAGAGGGTAAAAGAAACAATGTATTCTCTGCATGGTAGTAGTATCTGACCTGAGGTCATTTTGGTTCATTCCTACAATACTCTCCTACCAGATAACGAGTGTTTTCTTTTTGTTTTTTTGTTTTTTAAATAATAAAAGTATTCATTATCTTTTTTCCATTTGACTCTCCTACCAGAGTTTGTTGTCTTTATTTTATGTTCCTGTACTTCTTCAGGAGGTAAAATATCAGGCTCTTTATTTTTGTTGGTAGTTGTATTTTGTGTACATTTTTACTTGTTTTCAGTGTAAGGTTTTAAACGGTCTATTGAAACTTGTGTATGCGTGTTTGGGTTAGTTTCTATAAGGAAATATTTTGGTGTTCGTTCGAGTACAGTGTAAGGACCTGAATAGAGTGCTTCTAGCGGTTTTCGAACGCGGTCTATCCTAATCCAAACTTTTTTACAGGTTTGCAGTTGATTTGGTACGCAAGATTTTTGTGTTGATTTTTCTCTGTTTGAAAAGTCACTCAAGTCAAATTTTGCCATTGTTTTATGTAGTTCTCTAGTAAAATCTTGTGTGACTGTTTCTGGGTTTTCCGAATTTATCATTAGGTGTGGCAATAACATTTTTGCACCTGTGACTGCATAAAAAGGAGAAAATTTAGAGCAGTTGGGCATACTTCGAATTCCCAAGAGAACAATTGGTAGGGCTGAAATCCAAGATTCTTTTTGGGCCATTATAGCTGCTTTGATGGTTCTGTGAGCTCTTTCTATAAGTCCGTTGCATTGTGGATGATATGACGTTGTTCTTAGCCTATAGAATCCGATAATTTTTTTATAATTCCATGAATAATTCACTTTCAAATTGTGTACCTCTGTCTGTTATGACATGAAGTAGGACACCAAAGCGAGTAATCCACGTATTTACAAACGCTTCTGCAACAGTTTGTGCCATAATATCTGCTATGGGTTGCGCTTCTATCCATCGACTGGTTCGATCTATGCATGTTAAAATATATCGACATGGATTAATGTAGGGATTGTTGGAACATTTTGCTGGCGGTAGAGGTCCAATTATGTCGATGTGTACAGTCTGGAATCTTGATGACGGTATTTCCAATGTTTGTACTGGCGATTTTGTGTGTCTATATATTTTTGCCTGTTGGCAAGATGTGCATGATGCACATAATTCTTTGATGGTTTTATCCATGTTAGGCCAGTAAAACCTAGCTTTAATCATTTTTATAGATGATTTTATACCTGGGTGTGACACTGAATGCAAACTATCGAAGATGGATTTTCTTAGTGTGCATGGTACAAAAGGTCTGGGGTATGACGTAATGTATTACACAACACAAATTGGTCTTTTCCAGATATTGTATATTTTTTTAATTCTGGGAAGGACTGTATTTCAGTATCTGCTGTTTGGGCATCTGCAAGTGCTGGGAGGTCGTACATATCGATCTGTACAGCAAATGTTGGGCGTGATAGACAATCTGCTACTACATTTTGATCACCCTTCACATGGGCAATATCTGAGATTAATTCTGTGATTATGGCTAGTTATCTTTGTTGCCTATCCGATTTTGCTGGTTTTAGGCTGTGAAATGTGCCGCATATTGGCTTGTGGTCTGTTAGAAGTAATACTTCGTGACTTTCTATGAGGTGGCGAAAATGTAATACAGCCAAATACGCTGCTAAAAGTTCACGATCAAAAGTGGAATATCTTGTCTGTGTTGCTGTTAGTTTCTTCGAGAAAAATCCTATTGGTATAGGGTTTCCATTAACGACTTGATGTAAGGCAGCACCTACTGCACATTTGCTGCTGTCCGTGACCAGTTGATATTGTGTACAACTTGGTTGAGGATGGGGTAATTCCGTTAGCTTACCCAATATTTTAGTCATGATAGAGAAGGATTCTTTTTCTAATGTATTCAAGGTGATTAATCCTTTCGGTGTTAGTCGCATTCTCTCAGATAAAGGAAAAACTAACTTTGCGAATCCTGGTATTAATTTTCTGTAAAATCCTACCATACCAAGAAATCTGCGTAGGCTTTTAGCATCTTTAGGACACAGAAAAGATTCTATTTCTTTTACTTTATTTGCAGTTGATGTAATTCCCTTTGAGTTAATTCTAAAGCCTAAGAAGTCAAGGGCTGTTAAGTTGAAAATCGATTTGGAGAGTGATATTTTTAGGTTGTTTTCTTGTAGAATTCGAAACACTGTGTCAATATCTTTTTTATGAGATTGTTCGTCATCGCTGAAAATGAGGATATCATTGATATATACGAAGACACAGTCGGTATCTCGAAAGATTCTGTTCATATATCTTTGAAAAGTAGCCGAAGAATTCTTTAATCCAAACAGCATAAATTCATATTGATAAAGTCCCATTGGTGAAATAACTGCAGTTTTTGGAATATCATTGGGGTGCATCTTGATTTGATGATAGGCTGAAATTAAATCAATTTTTGAAAATCGCTGTTTATCAGCAAGTTTAGCAATAAAAGAATTAATATTAGGGATGGGGTATCTATCACTTTTAGTGATGCTGTTTAAGGTGCGGTAGTCTCCACAGTAGCGATATCCTCCACTCTGTTTAGGTACTAGATGTAGTGGGCTTGACCATTCGCTGTCTGAAGGGGTTATTACTCCTTCATTTATTAGTCTCTTAAATTCTTCTTTTATAGCAGTCAGCTTTTCAGCAGACAGTTGTCTGGATTTAGCAAAAACTGGTGAGTGACTACCTGTGTCGATTCTGTGGTAAACACCGCAGTAGGTATTGTTTTTGTTGGTGTGAGGAGAGATAATTTCTGGGTATTTATCTAAGCTGTTTTTTATAAATGTGGGTATATTTGCTTCGTTTATGACCACATTTACAGGAGCAGTAGTGTTTACTAACAACTTCTTTTTAGTGGTTGTTGCTGGGTCATAAATTGTCCTGTTTTTGCAGTCGATAGTGAGGCCAAAGTTATTTAGAAAGTCAATTTCAAGGAGGGGATTGGTGATATCAGCGACCACGAATGTCCAGGAAAAGGTTCTTCTTAAGCTCGGTATTGCAATCTCCAGGTTAGCTTGGCCGTGGCATTGTATTTTCTCTCCGTTGGCAGTGGTGAGTGATACTGGTGTTGGGTATAACGTCACGCCTTTTAACGCGGACGCCGGTATTATTGAGAGGCTTGCACCAGTGTCTACTATAAATTGTAATATGGTTGTCCCTAATCGTGCTTTGATTTGTAGTAGCGGCGAACTCAAGGGGACAGACATGGTTCGCGCTACTAGTTTTCCGAGGCTGTTGGTGGTGGTGTGGGTGGACGCAAGCTTGGTAAAATTTTGATGTTCTGCTTCTTTGGCCATTTACGCCACGGTTTGCTTGCTCGGCAAAGTAGAGGTGTGCTCTGCATATTTTAGTTTTTTGGTCTGGGAAGTAGGGTTTTATTCCTATCGGTATATGGACGTTTTTATTCCTTTCTGTGTGCTGTTGAGTGGAGAATGCTGTTGCTGTTCCGTTCATGTTATTTAATAAGGGCATTAATTCGTCCGCTAGTTTTCCTATTTGGGATGAATTTAGTTCTTTTTGGGAGGCATTGATGGGGGAAATTGTTGCGGGTAATGCCTGTAGAAATTTGTGAAGAACAATTTCTTCGCCGACACCTATCCTTTTAGCTATAGAAAGCATCTCTTGAAGGTATGCAGATGGACGGCCTGTAATTGTGTTGGTAGACATTAACTTGTCTAGCAACTCGGGCTTTGTTCTTTCATTAGCCTCAATTAAGGAGCATTTTAGTTCCTCATAGTTCTTTGCGTCTAAAATGTGATATGGTATTTTAGCTACCACCTCTGCAGGCAGAGATGATATAACCGTATAAAACTTTGTTGTTGAATTTGTAATATTCCGCAGTGGAATTGGGCTTCCAGAATGGAAAACCAGCCATTCACTGCCGTTTCCATGAATTCCGGCGTTTTTATTGTAATTTGTTGTAAGGAGGCTTCTTCCATTTTTTTTTTGTATGTAAAAATATATATATTCAAGTATTTTTTTTTTTGGATGAAGAGGGGTGGAAAAAAAAAAATGTAGTTTGTTTTACTTACGTCAAAGGTTCTCTTTAAAAACGTTTGTGACGTGAAATTAACTGCTACTTGTATATTTTCCTGAAAACTCCAAAATGTGTTTCTTTCCTTTCAGTCCTGGTAAAATTAGTTCGTTTCTTGAGGTTGTAATGTCCTTTTTGTTGGGGTCACCATTGTAATATTTGGTATCTTTGTGGGTATAATTGACAAAGAAGTGGATACAAATATTAGCGTTGAGAGGAATATTTTCTTTTCTTATTTTTACATACTTTCGTGTTAAGTGTCTGCTGGCAACAGAACACATGTTGCCTGCTTAGAAGCCAGAGAGGGACTGATCAATCCTTTAGGTCAAGCATGGGTCAGGGAGATAGAGAGAGTAGGGGAAAGAGAAATAGTAGCAGAGAAAGAAAAGGGAATAGATTTGGGTATCTTAGTTCTTGGGAGTTATTTAGAGACAGAGAGGGTAAAAGAAACAATGTATTCTCTGCATGGTAGTAGTATCTGACCTGAGGTCATTTTGGTTCATTCCTACACCATCACATCATCAACTAATAAATCCGGGCAACTTTCTCTGTGCCCGGTGTTTGTTTTAGCATCAGCTACGGCCCTGGGTACTACCATAATTTTTACCTGGCCAATATTTTGAGGCTAATCACATATCACAACCTACAAGTTTTGTTCAAGCTTTTAAAGATAGAACAAACAAATTACCATTCATGACAACAAGGTGTTGCAACAAACAATCATACATCCCAAAAGATCTGTAAATACATTTTTCTTCATAACATGATAAAAATCATTATTCCCAAACTTCTCTGGATTGAGAAACATGAAAAGTATTTCACAATTCTTGAAGACAGTAAAACTAAAAAAGACAGTCTCCATAGATAAAACGAAACTTGTATATATTCATTAAGACATTTTTGTACAGAACAACAACCTTCAGTAAGAAAATTCCCAGATAATACTATGCCAGTAACTAAAAATTCCTCAACCAACTAACCAGCTCCAACTAATAAGAACTCTACAAGAAATTCACAAAGAAAACAGATAATTCAAGAGCTGAAAGAAAATATTAAACGAAGAGTGATAAAATTTGATAGGAAGGTCATTTGATTCAAAAACATACATAACATTAAATGATAGATTCATTAAATCTCTCTATCTCTATCAAACCTCAAGTGAAGTGAGAGTATTTGTAAAGCAAAGATGGAAATAAACACCAAATGACAAAAAAATAAATGATTCATGAGTCAGAGGATTGTGCATCATTCCAGTTAATAAATGCTTTGAAAATATTTAAAACTAGCCTTCAGGCAGACATTAGGCAAATTTCTACAGTAGGAATTTATGCCTTAAACCTTTTATTTTCAGCATTCTAAAAGTTATAAGAATTTAGAAATAAAATTATTTAATCTTTATTTGACACCTTAATTCGGCATAATCTTTCTTTGTATAATAATATACAACCATAATTTGTTCACAATTTTTTTCTTTTAGTTCTTTTTTATGATCCCTTCTATCCTTTATGATCCCTTCACATAAAGTCACTTTTAATGGTATTAGGTAACAAGACTAATACGTTGAAATACGTCACAGTTACACATGTTAGAAAAAAAACACATAAGAGCAATGTACCATGCCCCGATTAAGTTTTCAGGCTTAATTGAATGATATCAATTGACGATACCTAGCCTTGCCACTTCAAAAAAACAAAAAAAAATATTGCACTTATTATCAATGGTACATTACAATTAAGCATAAACTAGACATTGTCGTGTTATTATTTTATGAGTGTGTAACAAGCAACACAGTAAAAATAAGAGGTTTATTTTGTAGCGGACATGGCCTATCTCCCCGATGAAAGGAGCACAAAATTGCCTGTCATAAACGGTCGTGTAAATTACCAAGTGTCTTAGGACTAAAAAAAATGGCTGTAGGTGGGAGTGAAAAAAATTTGCATAACTGACTAATGCACGCATAAATCGGACAGGGCTGACCTGAAGGAGACTACCACCACCTTTAAATTTGTTGTTTTTCATTATTTTTTTTTTTACTTTTTTCAGTGCAATCTTATCGATTACACCCTAAACTTTCTGACTGACAAAAATTTTTTTTAGAATTTCAATATTTAAAAAATTTAAGGGGGCTCAGTTTTTCATACAACGTTATAGTAAATCGATCCTCCATTTCGGAACCACTCGTCGGTACGTCATTACCACCACCTGTAAATTTGTTGATTACCAATTTTTTTGTTTTTTACTTTTTTTCAGTGCAATCTTATCGATTAAACCCTAAATTTTCTAATTGACAAAAAAAAAAATTGTAAAAATTTCAACATTTAAACAATTGATGGGGTGGTTTTTTATACAACCTTAAATCGATCCTGTGCAATTAACTTTCTTACTTGTGCATATTATTGAACAACTGAATCCTTTGCGAAATTTTTGAATGAAGCCATTCTTGGAGTTCCCGAAAACTTGAAAAAGACAAAAACAAGAGCAACAACTCGTCCCAAAAAAAAACAAAAAACAAAGCGACCCCAAGGCGAGTGGTTCTAAAATGGAGGATCGATTTACTATAACGTTGTATGAGAAACTGAGCCCCTCCTAAAATTGTTTAAATATTGAAATTTTTTCAATATTTTTTTTTTTTCAATAATCGGAAACTTTATATAATAACTGATAGGACTGCGCTGAAAAAAAAAATTGAAAAACAAATTTAATGATGGTAGTACTGGTAAAAGTCTCCTTCAGGTCCACCACGGACAGACGATTTTTGTCTTTGGGATTACATTGGGAGACGACGCACGAGGTGTGTGGCAGAACGAAGATCACCGGACAACCTAAGAAATACGTTTACTTTTTTTTTTTACAACGGACATATTGCTACATATTTAAAAGTACATGCACGCAGTAGAAGTCAGTTAAGTGATGCACGCTTGGAATTGGGCGATCATGTCTCTTTCGAGACATTACTGACTGGTTGCCAATATAGCTACCAAACACACTTGTCTTACACTCTACTCGAGGATGTTAATGCCTTTTGGAGATAAGTTCTCAATCTTTTCTGCTCTACCACACAACAAACATTGGTCAATATGAAAAAGTTTTACCAAAACTGAAAAACGTTTTTCATGCAAAACTTACAGCACGTAACTGGAAGTAAAGTGGCAGAAACTTTTTCTTTTCAAAATTAGGTTAATCGTGGTACCAACAAGTAGTGTACAGAAAAACTCCAATCTCTACCCTATCATCGGTCTAGCTTACAAAATTATATTTGAAAAATAACGAAATATGAAACTTTACTGAAAGAAAATGTTCAGTCATTTGTAGCATTTAAGCTGAAATTAAAAAACAATATTTCAGTCGTTTGTTAAAACGTCAAAAATTCTGACTTTACTTACCTAGTCTTTAACACGGAAGTTTGGGTTAAAAATGAAACAATTGGAAACTTTGCGATATTAGTTTGGGTTAGTAGGAAAAGTTTCGTATTAATTTATTAAACCTCCCAAAATAAAATTTGACTAGTTTTCTAAAATAAACAAATTTAAAAAATACTTACGCAGAAATTGAGAGTTGTTTGTTTTGTTGTTGTTGTTGTTTTTTTTTATCCAATTAAACTGAATTCAATGAGAACCTGCAAACAAAAATTATTTTATTTACACAATAATAATGTTGTACAATACTCCGTCTCTTCAGTTATTTATTTTTTTTATTTGTTTTTTAGTAGTGCTTGCGATGACATTTTTTGAATTGTTTCTCTATTTTGGATCTTTGGTTCAAATGAAATCAAATCTGGCTCTTAATTTGATTTATTTGCTACTAAAATGTTCTGTTAGTTAATCGATTCTTATTATTAAATGTTTTATTTGCAAGAACGTTTTGTTGTTTTTTTTTTTTTTCGTTGGTAATTAATTTAAGAAAGTAGCGTGTACTTAATTTGAGAAGAAAGTTAACTTACAAATTTATGAAAAAGTGATAATTGTAGTTTTACTTTTTTTCCGACGAAAGTTAACTTTCGAAAATATAGAATTTTTTTAAGAAAGTTAACTTTTAAAATGTATGAAAATAAGTGATAATTTTTTAACCTTCAAATAAATTGCATGTTTTTTTTTTCTTTTTTCTTTTTTTTAATTTCATAAGAAAGTTAACTTTCAAAAAGTGACAAGTGCAGTTTAAACCTTCAAGTATTGCGTGTATTTTTTTTTCTTTTCTTTTTTTTTCTTTTTGGTACTTAATTTCAGAAAGTTAACTTTCAAATATATGAAAATATAGATTTTTTTTTTAAAGAAAGTTAACTTTAAGGTTAAGTAAAACTACACTTATTACTTATTTTCATATATTTGAAAGTTAACTTTCTTCTGAAATTAAGTACAAAAAGAAAACACGCAAATACACGCAATATTTTTGAAGGTTAAACTTGTACACTTCATACATTTGAACTTTCTTCTAAAATTAAGTACCCCCCCCCCCCACAAAAAAAGATTAGTAGTTTACAGTTAAAGGAAGTAAAAAGGCCGAAATTAGCTTCCTACGTCTAAAGTGAGAATCACTTTTGAGGCGTAGGAATGTCTTCTGTTTGAGATGGTTGTGGGTGAAAAAAAAGAGCGAGTAGAAGTTCGATTTTTTTTTTCTGGTCGTTAACAACAACAAAAAAAGGTAGGTTTCTAAAATATCTTATTGTTGATTGGAGTACAGCATATACATTTGCACGGAAATAAGGCTATTTTGGGAAAATTTGAAGGAATAAAAGCCTTCGGGACCTAAAACCAAAATTTACCAAGAATGCAGCTTCAAGTAATCAACAAAGTTTTTCCTCTGTCATGCTTTCGTGAATTAATATTAATGATTAATGACAAGACAAGTTATCTCCAACTACAAAAATAAGATCAAAGTTAAGCAAAAATGAGGAAAGTTATATTTTAAATGTTTCAGGAGTAAAGTACTTGAACAAAATATCCAAGCTTAGATTTTTATTTCCAATAAGCAAAAAAATACTTTTACTGCACTCCTGGTGATCCGTATTTCTTTATTCTTTATTTTTTTTATTTTTTTTTTTTTTACTTTTTTTTCACAAAAAAAAAACTGTCATGACAAAATAAAGAACAACTATTAATGTTATCTGAAAATAACTTTATTCACAGAATAACAATTAACTCGCACGTGTGTCAGCCATGTTGCTTTTTCTTTCTGCTCGTCTTGTGTTATCTCTCTAGATAATCATGCTTACTACACTTTCCCTCTTGTTTAATTGAAAAAAAAATCTCATAAATAAAGCCTTTTTGTCATGTTGGTACAAAAAATTAGTTCTGGGTGTTTTTATAGGAATATTTGTGTCTTGGATGAATATGTGAGAAACTTGGTCAGCTGTCGTATGATAAGTGTCCGCAATGTAACAATATCTGGTGACAGTTTGATCTGATCATGGCATGCTGTAATTGTTGGTTTCATGAAGTATGTTACCATCGAATTTTTTAACATGAGCTGCGTAACCCACCTTAGATTGGTCATGCATGATGTTTACCCAGTTTCTCCACAACCTCATAACCCTACTCCCCCTACTCCCCCACTGGAGCGAGATGTCGGTTTTTTGGGGGGGTTTTTTCAAGGTGGGGAGCCCGGACACGTACGGGCGAGCTAAGGTACAAAAATTACCCAGTCTCCGCAACCGCCGGTCGCGTTGACCCCGGTAACGAGCACCCGGTCCACCCCTGGAGCAATGGGGTGGCGCTGCCTCGGGACACTGTTCCCTGGGACCAGGCTTCTACTCCACAACCTCATAAGGCCACATTTCATGTGGGTTCCGACTTATTAAATTGTGTGTGTGTGTGTGTGTGTGTGTGTGTGTGGTTTGTTGCGGAGGCAGAAACAGGTAACCTGGAAGAGAGAATTTTTATTGTTGTTATTGTTGTGGAGGTTAATTACTTCTCAGTCTCAGTAAACGTAAATTCAAGTAAAAAAAATATAGTGACTAAAGTGAGTATGAGTAAAATAGATTCAGATGTAGTTTTTTTATACAAAACTGGTAACTGTTACATTAAGTCATGTAAAGCAGGAAAAATAAAGAACCGACAAAAAACCTGACAGGAATTTATTAACGTCGATTAGGAAGCATAATGCAAAGGGAGTATAGAAAACAATAATGTAGTATCCCTGTAGTAGGAGTTTCTTCACGATGGGCTCTAGTAGTTTGTGGTCGGTGTGAATTTATAACGAGTTATCTATTGTTTTCCCGTTTGTAGTGAAGGGTAGTTGTATACCGTTGCCGGTTAACGGAATTGGGCCTTCTTGTAAAGGAAACCAAGAAAAACAAATTGAGTTGAAAATAACATTTTTATATAAACGCATATCAATTAATGTTTTACAATTAAAGCAATACTTGAATATAGGTCCAACGGAGGTTAAAATGTTCATTGCAAATAATAAGCTGAAAGACATTTAAGTCTTAAGAATGTGGGGAGCGTGTCTTTGATGTAGTCGCTCCTTAGGTCAGTAAGTAGTTTTGAGACAGGGGAGAAGGAAAGAGGCAAGCATAGTAGCCACTTGACTTAGGTCAAGGGGATATTGATTACACACTTGTTCTCAAGATCTGCCTGCTGGGGTCTGTCTATATCCGCTTTTTATATCTGCTTTTTGGACCACAGCAGCTCGTTGGGGATTTCACACTTGAATTTGATTCTGGGCTTCCCATTGGCTGGTAAATAAAATTCGCGTAGGCTCGCAAAATGGAAATTTAATATTTGATTAATTTTTATTTTTCAACCGGAACATCTGCGCGGGTCCACCTGCGCACTGACAACTTTTGGTCATTTGCTTTCTGGTCGTTATAGAGCAAACATCCGGTCCCTCGCCTTTGCTCGGTCGATATCACCACAAATTTCTGTCTTTCTACCATATTTGTATAGGTCAAATGTCTCCAATGAGAATACTATTACAAGCATTTCTTTTTAAATTTGTGCTTATCTCTACTCTTTTTCAGTGAGGGCTCAGCTTGCGTATGTAACATACTTTCCAAGCCCTTCGGAGCTTGCATTACACTGAATTACAAGTGATACGTTTGGGTTGTATAAACTGTACTGGAGATTTTGTCACAAGTTGCTTAATTTCTGCAAGTGCTGCATGATGTACACAAGACCATGTCCATGGAAGATCCTTACGTGTCTCATCGGTTCGGTTCCATGGCAGAGAACAGTTACAGCAGAAATTTTGTCAGTTAATTTAGATCTCCACAGAGTCGCTGTACTCGGGTGTTTGCAATTTAGCGATTACATCAATTTTAGCAGGATCTGGTAATAGGCCATCATGAGTTACGCGATGTCCCATGAAGCTGATTCCTTGAGCCGAACTTTCGCATTGTTTATTTTGATTTTTTTCTCTTGGCATTATTATAGTAGCAATTTAAGATTCAAATCATGGTCTGTTGATGCTTTGTCGAGGTTGTCTCCTGAATCAAATACAATATCATCAGAAACACATGCAACTGTATTCAGTCCGTTCAGAGCGGGGTGAAGTCAGTCAGTTAAGTGCCATACGTGATACACGCTTGGACGATCATGTCTCGAAAGAGATATGACTGACTGGGCAGAAGATTATCCCGCAGTAGGTTGCCATTGCTTTCTGCGGTAGACTGGTTTCCGACCAAGACTATAGAACCCAATCTGTCCTGCTATTTAACCCATAACTGGAAGGAATAGTAGGATTAATACGTTTCCCAAGGGTATTCGCGCGTAAGTGAATGCAATGAATTCAGCTGGAATTCGAACTTGGCTCCCCGATTTCTCGTCCTAAGCCGATATCCAATGCACCACAACGCACATCCTATATATATATATATATATATATAGTCATCCGCAAACAGATCTGTTTCGCTGTGTTACAGCTCATCAGTACGGAATGGACTCCGGTCGCTTCCTAACCCAGGATTGAAACCCGACAGAATTGGCGTCAGTCGGCGATTCTACCCCTAGGCCACGAGCGGTGGGGTGAAGACGTATCTGAAATATCTCAGAACTCATACATGTTCCAAAGGAGAGTCTGAGCCACTGATATCTCCCGAAACCTGTCTGAAATGTAGTCAAGTAGCTGGATTGTCTAATAGTACATGCCAGTAAACTGATACCACGACTTGATGAAGTTGTTGTGTTGCTTCGTTTTGGTATAATTAGAAGATAACACTAACTTGAATTAATGATGTTTATTTTTGGTATAAAACTTTAGGTTTTTACATGAAGTTACAACCTTTAAATTTTGTGTGGATACAGGAGCAGACTAGCTAAATTCTCTTCGCTGTGGAATGCTAGTAGTAAACGAGCCTATCCCTTCTGGACTCTAGTGGTCAACTGACTAGCGTCTTCCTCTTTTCAAATCTCCTTCACTAAACTACTGTCCTTAACTCCTACTTCTTACTCCTACTCCTACCAAAAGAAACGGTTCCTTATTTTGCCGCCCAATTTTGAATTCTTGGCGTCAGTGTGTCTATGTTTTTCTATTTTTAGAACACTCGCCATTTTATAAACCATAACAGAAGTTCCCCCTTTAGAACGGAGTGTACTACTAATAATAGTACTCGTTATATTTCTTCCAGGAAACTTTTCGACCTGAACAAGATTTTGTATTTATCATGGGAGAATCTTCTTTTTTATTTCTTGTAATTATTTCTTGTTCTGAATCACTAAGCGTTTTGCTTTTATTCATCTTTTATTCTACTTGTTTTTCTACTATTTGTTTTTGTACTTCTATATATGATTTCAACCTGTCCACAGAAACTTAAGTATCCATATCATTATTTATCTTAACCAGAAAATATTTAGTCGTTCGCTGAAGGACTGTGTAGGGACCTGAATAGGGTGCCTCCAATGGTCTTCGAATACGATCCACTCTAATCCAAACTTTATCACAAGTTTGAAGTTTTTCTGGGACATAAGATTTTGCGGACTTATTAACTCTTTTGGTGAAGTCTTTCACATCAATTTGTGACATGGTTTTATGTAAATCTCTTGTGAACTTTTGAGTTATAGCCTCCTCGTTTGTGCTATCTATTAGTAGCTGTGGTAGCAAACATTGTGTGCCTGTAACAGCATAAAAAGGAGAAAAATCAGAGCTATTGGGCATACTGCGAATCCCAAGAAGTTCTATTGGAAGAGCTGAGAGCCAGAACTCTTTTCGTGCTATAATAGCAGTTTTAATGGTCCTGTGCATTCTCTCAATCAAACCATTACATTGAGGATGATAAGCTGTCGTACGTAGTCTATAAAAACCAATTATTTTTGCTACTTCACTAAACAACTCACTTTCAAATTGTCGGCCTCTGTCGGTTATAACATGCAGCGGGACACCCCCAACGTGTGACCCACGTGTTTATAAAAGCTTCAGCTACACTAGCTGCAGTGATTTCGCTGATGGGTTGTGCTTCTACCCAACGAGTTGTGCGGTCAATACATGTGAGGATATATCCACATGGGCTGATGTAAGTGCTATTTGGGCTTTTTGCTGGTTGGAGTGGTCCTACTATATCTATGTGGGCTGTGTGAAATCTAGCTGATGATATTTCTAATGTCTGTATCGGTGATTTTGTATGTTTGTAGACCTTTGTTTGTTGGCAGGCTGTGCATGATGCACAAAAGTCTTTGATTGATTTATCCATGTTTGGCCAGTAATATCTAGCTTTAATCATCTTAATGGATGATTTAATGGCAGGGTGATTTCTGGAATGGATACTATAGTAAGACTATCTCTGAAAATTTTGGTATTAATTTTCTATAAAATCCTACCATTCCAAGAAATCTGCGTAGCCCTTTTACCTCCTTAGGGTAAGGAAAAGATTTTAATTCTTCTATTTTACTAGTTGTAGGTTTAATGCCATCTACGCTAATATGAAAGCCTAAGAAATCTAGGGAAGTCACATTGAAAACAGATTTTGTGGCTGAAATTTTTCAATCATTGCTGAAAATTAAAATGTCATCAATATATATAAAAACACAATCAATGTCTTCAAAAATTTTGTCCATATACCGTTGAAATGTAGCTGACGCATTTTTTAATCCAAACGGCATATAATTATATTCATAAAGGCCAAATAGGGTGGTGAGACCTGTTTTTTCTACATCGTCCGGATGCATTTTAATTTGGTGGTAGGCTGAAATCAAATCGATTTTGGAGAATCGTCGTTTGTTCGCAAGTTTTGCTGAAAAAGAGTTTATATCGTTTTATACCAAAAGAAACGGTTCCGTATTTTGCCGCCCAATTTTGAATTCTTGGCGTCAGTGTGTCTATCTTTTTCTATTTTTAGATCACTCGCCATTTTATAAACCATAACAAAGTGTAGAGGACGAAGCGTCCGTTACTAATTTAGATTTACGAGTCGACTCGGCGTAACTGGGGTCATGAAATAAAACAGGCAATAAGACGAAAAGGCGAAAGTAACAAGAAAAAAAATATATTAACAAAGGTTACATAGGGTTGACAGCATGCATAAAATTAAGGAAAGAAAAGTTCTTTCCCTGGTGAGAAATAAAAATTTGCGCCCCTAATTGCTACCCGCAATTAGTGCGCGTGTGTTTGTGTGAGTTAGGGAAACATGTCTGCTCTTGCCCGGGACAACATCCTAACTAGCGTACCACGTGACGTTCCCCGCTTTTTATTGGCATTCGTTTACGCGAGAACTAAGTTATCACGTGAACGCTGAATGACCATGTGTGAGTGTGTGTGTGGGTGTCAATGTATCAAACCCCACAAAAGTATTTTGCGTTTATTAGCCTTGGTAGCACTTCATCTGTGGTTGGAAACTGGTATCGTTCACTCTTCGGTGCCTTGTTCAGCAGTCTTGGATCCATACGGATACCAATATCACCCGATCTCTTTGTTGTAGTGATCATTCTGCTATTCCAGTCTGTAGGTACATCAACAGAACCGATAATTCCGAGTTCTTCTAGTCGCATTAGTTTGTTTTTAACTTGAAGGATCATGGACACTGGCATGCGTCCTGCTGTGCAAGTATATGGTATGACATCAACTTGTAAAACGTACCTACCCAGGTGATGATCCTAGTTCTCAGTGGAAAACATCTGCATAGTCCATTAGTCGCTGTGTTGCACCCTCGTAATGAACTAACATAAGCATCGTTATCGTAGTTCACAATTAGCTCCATCTGTTGTTCGCTTATACATTTTCCTTATAAAGGAATCAAACTCTCCTTGACTATAGTGAATTCCATCAGATATTTTTTCATATTTTGGGGATTGTGCAGCAACATTACATTTTTGACCCCACACGGAACATGCCTCTTTCCATTTTTGTCATATGTTTTGCCACGGTAATTGCAGCCTATTTATCACTGTTTACGGTATTTCTCTCTGTAACTTTGTTTTTGCACTCTGTTTATTTCGTCTGTTACGTTCGTGTTTCTCGTAGCTTTAAATACCGTGTAAGTCTTAGCTTCACAAATTCAGCATATGTTGTTGTGGATGATTATATGTGCAATTTGAATTTCGTTAAATATAAAAAGTGATTACGGCTGTGCGTGTTTCTTCAAAGCAATCTTCTACAATCATAGATTAATTTTCAGACACAAAAAATGAACACAAATATGTAAGACTTGTTGAGTTGATCAATAACAGATTTAATAAATCAACAATTCAATAACAAGCAGTAGTCAGCGAACTGAGGTGATAGCAAAGAATTATGGAAAGTATTAACTCGACGATCAGAAGTTAGAAGATGTGATCAAACATGTAGTTAAAAGCTATTCAGTAAAATACTTCACAAAATAGAAAAGTTCAAAAGAGATAACTGTATCAGAATTGTGTTAAAGATACGTAGTTAAATCAATATGTGTGTTGCATCAAATTTAAAGTTCAGTTTATTTGCAAATTAAACAGTTGTGTGCAAAGAACAAAACATGCATACCTTTAGTTATATGAAGAGAGAAACATGAAATGGAATATTCACATTAATATATAGACATTGTTCGGGATTCATGTAATTTGTTTGGAATAAAAACTTGTGTTTGTATGAAAAGTCCGAACATGGATCTTTGTACGTGAAAACCACAATGTCTCGTAATTTTTGTGTTAGGAAAAATAGAACAAAGTTGTGTTCAATAAAATGTTCATAGGTTTAGGAAATTAAGTCTCTCGCTGAAAGAAAAACTGTGTGAGTTATTTGGAAAGGTATAGGTTAGAGTGTATTCAACAAGTGAAATTGTGTGTGAAGTAAGTGAATGAGTGATTCCAGAATCCAAAAGCCTGATAGAGTTGTATAGTGAAAAGTGGGTGAGATAAAGCGCGAAAGTAATAGTGCGGCTTGAAAGAATCAAGGGCTTGAGTGACGTGGATTCTGGTGGCAGAAAAATCATTGAAGAAAAAGGGCAAAATATGCTCTTTATATAGTTATTAGAAAGGGCCGGTTGACTCAGAATTTGAGCGTCCCTTTTTACGCGCCAAACCAGGCCTTAGCCAATGAAATTGCTTGGGTAACAATCTCGAGCCCTGGTTGGCTAAATACACAGAATTGGAAGATTCCATAAGACTGGAATGTAATTAGAGGGTGGATAGGATATTCTATCCACACAATGTCAATACATAGTTTGAGATTTAGTGCTGAAAGCTGTAGCCTTCTTTTATGTGCCTAGTTGTCTCTTACACCTAGCACTATGCAGTCGCGTAGCAAAGAATCGTGTCAACATTCACAAAAATTACAAGACTTCACTAAGTTACGAAGTGTAGTTAGATATGTATCAATATTCTCACCTCGTTCCTGGTCTCTTTTGTTGAAGACAAATTGTTCAAATGTCTCCTTGTTCCGTCCGATAAAGTGTTCATCAAACTTGGCTATTATCGATTACCGTGTCCAAGTCATCTTTGTTTTCCACTGACGTGAATTGAAAACCATTGTAAAACTTTATCAACACGTCTGATCCGATAGCGTGAAGAAATAGTGTCATTTGGTATTCCCTATTTTGTTCGCACTTCCACATCAGTTTCTAGATCTTAGGTCCTTCTGAAGCATTAGTCTTTTAGTTTGATACCTCCACTAAATCGCTGAAAAAACAAACAGCATAATATGAAGAAAAAAGTCCCAAACTTAATAAAAACAAACTTTTTCCATCAAACAAAATGTTTATGTTATTATTAAGAGAAAAGATCAAATTATTTGTAATTATTTTTTAATACTTTCTAACAAGTTTGAAATTTTAGTAAAAACTTGTTTTTATTTTCGTTAGCGGGGAACCAAATCGTTACGAGAATTTACAATGGAATATGTAATATTACATAACTTAGATTTTTTTTCGGTGACAAACACATTAATTTGGAAATTCTTGCAAAAATCAAATAATTGTCGGATTTTAATGAAACTTTCAGAACTTAATCACAAATGAATTAAATTATTTTTTAAATTATTATTTTTAAAAAATCTTGGTAAAAATATTTTTTACATGTTACGCCACGCCCTCCACGTAAATTTATGAAATTTCAAGAAATTAAAATTAAATTCTGTAGGCAAAATTGGTTAAACGCAGGACTCATTGAGGAATTTAAATACTGTATTATTTTTTCAACCATCTAGCCTCTTTTACCGAAAATCTGATCCGAATAGTAAAATAAAAAATGCAATAAAAATATGAAATTATTTAATTAGATAAGCTTTTAATTGCTTTGATATAAATTAAAAACATTATAGTCTTAAGAAAAAAATGTTTCAATTAATAATGAAATTTTTAAAAACTTGTTTTGTTTTCATTTCTGTTTTTTTTTTAAATTATAATAATTTATAAAGTTTCAAAAATATTTTTTAAATATTTCATAAACATGTAGACGTTAGGTTGGTATATTATAAAGTGAAGACGATATTTACTAATCGAAAATTGAAAATTTTAATACAAATCATCTAGCCATTTATTTTTAAAATAATAATTTGTGTGTGTGTGTGTGTGTGTGCGTGCGTGTGTGTGTGTGTGTGTGTGTGTGTGTGTGTGTGTGTGTGTGTGTGTGTGTGTGTATTTGAAGACTGTTGTTTGTTTTTTTTATTTTTGTTTTTTTTTTTGCTATGGTAATTTCTATATGTACATTAAAATGGCATGTGTTTCACAGCTTCTTCCCCTTACAGGAAAAAATTGTACGATTATTATGTCACTGGTGATCACCATACACATCTTATCTCCCACCTATCGAGCTGTCATCACAGTTTAAATACGGGGTAAAAGATCAGGAAGTTCAACTCTGTGTTTAAGAAATAGCTTTATTCTAAATTTTATGCTATAAATAAGTAATACTTGTGTAAATCAGATTAATTTAACGTTAAATTTGTGAAGGTCCTTACTCTAAAACATGATATGCGATGTAGCTCGCGAAGGTACTATATTTTGTTCCTGCATCTTATAAAAAGAAAACCACGTGGACGCAAATATCTTGACAACGTCAGTTGATTTCTTTCTTCTTGATTTTTTTTTCTTTTTACTCGTGTGAGAGAGTGAATGATATCCGATGACTGTCCTAGCGGTAGATTATTAAACTGCCTACAACCGGAAAATATCTTAATTCCGTACACAACTGACTGACTCACGGATCGGCCACCATCTTTCTCAATCCGGTTCAACGACTTCAGTGAACCCCTCCCCAGAAGAATATCTCGGTCCCTTCTCTTGCTTCTTCATCCCAAAACTCTTCCTTTTTTCTCTTTTTGTGTGAAGGAACACTTTACCTCCGTTCCGAGATGCTTCTACAATCGCCCAGGGTCTTCTAGAAAAGACTAAGATTTCTTTATTTATCCATTTAGAGGATCAGATTCCATGCCTAATTAGTCACTTCTGATAGATCGCATTCACCTGTAAAAGTCTGGCGTGCCCCAGCCAACCGTGCTGATCTTTCTCACTGAGGAGTCGACTTTAAAACCCTTTTCACAAAATAACGTCTGTTATCACACCCGGCCAGAAATTACTGCCGGCTACTCAAACGTCCAAAAGCGTCACCACGGAAAGCAGAGCGAAGCCATTAATTTCCAATGACTCAGTGTTTCCAAAATTCAAAACAGAGAAAAACAACAACAAAACGAAATATAAACACAGACAAGCACTCGCACCTAAAAACAATGACCTGAAACTAATCTAAGTACACATGGTGTTCAAATAAAACCCATGTGTACATTGAAAAGTGGAAGGAAAATTTTAATAGACAAACAAAAGACATTGTTAACTGGGCAACGTTGCTGACCGCGACTAACAGAAACATGGCTGATTTTTTCCACCAGCACCTGGGCTCCGGCCTTCGAGCTGGGGTTCAAAATGGCCAAATTAAGACCGAATAAGATCAGTTTAGACCGGTTTTGAACCTATCCACCACGGTGGATAGGTAATGTTTGACCAGTACCTGGGCGTACGCGCTCAGGTTCCCCACATTAAAAAAAAAGACCTTGTGTCACATCTCTCTCAAGTGGTGGAGAAGGATAAATATCCCTTGGCTGACCATAGCAGCAGCAGCCCTAGCGAAACCAGCCACTCTCAGCCTAGTTTGCCAACTCCAGCAGCAGCCTCTACCAGCAACAGTTCTTTTTAAGGCTTTTTAACTACATATGCTACAGCCCTTTTTAGGACTTTCCGACTACATATGCACCAGTCCTTTTAAGGGCTCTTCGGCTACATATGCAACAGCCCTTTTCAGGGCTACTCGGCTACATATGCAACAGTCTTTCTAAGGACTAACCGACTCCAGCACCAGCAGGCACCAGGCAGAAGCTGCAGTCCCGGCTACATATGCAACACTCCTTTTAAGGGCTAGCTGATTACATGTGCAACAGTCCTTTTTAGGACTAGCCGGTTACGTATGCGACAGTTCTTCTGAGAACTAACCGTTTACATATGCTACAGTCCTTCTAAGGACTAACCGTTTACATATGCTACAGTCCTTCTAAGGGCTAACCGTCTCCAGCAGCAGCCACCAGCAAGAGCAGCAGCCACCAGCGAGAGCAGCAGCCACCAGCAACAGTCCTACCAAGCATAACCTCTAGCAACCAGCATCACCTCTGCACTGCCCTGCCAGCCGCTGGTCTACCGCCCTGAAACCAGGCGATCCTTTCGATTGACACTGAACGACTTAACAATCATTCTGTACATACGTTTGCCAGATTTTGTAAAATTTGGCTTGAATTTATAAATCCTCGTTTTCGTTGTCCTTGATTCAATTGCGGGGTTAACGGCACCTGCTTTGTCGACCCCGCTACACTGTTGTTTGGTAACTGAATGACAAGTGAGTTCACATTTCTAGTGTTGCTAAAATTCCTTTTTTTATTTTTAGAAGAACCTAATATAAACCTGCTCTGAAATTTATCACATGCTACTCATTACATAACAGTCGGTGTTGACGACAAAGCTAGTCTCTCTTTTAGGCTAGAGAATATATAGCCGTCAATCGGATCCAAATTAAGATTTATTTTGGTTAAAGCGGATGTATGTGGGGCGCGTATGTGCTGAAAACGTATTTACGCAATCTGCTTTGGGTCGTCGAGTGGTCAACATCCGTTTCATGTATGGCAGGAGCAATGGTCACCCTTGAGATAACAGTAATTACAGTAGAATTTTGTTTATAGATGAGAAAATAATGTGGTGAAGTTTGTACTCCGGAAATCTGTGCTTCGTCAGAATAATTAATAGAAAATGCCAACACAATCATTCATTAAACAAGCAAATGGAAAGTTGAACGAAATTGACAAAGCGTGAATTGCAACTATAAAGTGTATTAACCATAACAAGAAATACATACATTATATAGATGTTGCATTTGTTTGTTTGAAAGTGTCTTCCATGGACTGTATGAAAATTGTGTTAAAGCTTTTGAAGTAAGTTGAAATGTTCATTGTTGCTAAAAGATTTATCAGTGTGATAAGAAATTCGTGTAAGAAATATTATTGCTAAAAGAATTGTTCAGTTCTGATTGTTCTTGAATAGCGTTCATTTTTGTAGTGTACAGAAAAATGAATTTGTAAGAGATAGTGAGTTGGATTTAATATTTTACATGATATGTGCGAAAGGATTTCTGGTACCAACTGTAATAAGTTGTACATGTATTATTTAAAGAAATAAAAAACATCTAATTGCGTGTGTGAGAGAATTACATGATATTGAAGAACGCGATCCCACAACAGCGTGCCGCTATTGCAGGCAGCTGTGACTGCCACTGCCTTGTTTGGTGTTCTGTGGATCTGCTACAAAATGGATCTGTCTGAAAATGCACAGCAAATCGTTTATATAGGTGTTCAAACATTCTTACGATTTGGCGGTAAAAATGTGGTTCACTTACCTTGATTTTGATTGGCTAGCTCAAACCAATCAGCAAACAGCTTACATTTATTCAAATATAAAATGGTTACATACAAAATTTAATACATACATTTGCGTGAATGCGTAAGTCAGTGTGTGTGTGTGTGTGTAAGGTTGTATCTAAGACCACCGGATTTCATTTAAGCGCGTGCTTGCGCGAGCACACAGACGAGAGTTGGTAGTGGGCTGCCGAGAAGGCACTTGGATCCGAGACTGAGTTGGTAGCGGTCCGCTATAAGAGAAGTTGGGGTTTTGACTATCTTTGAATGCAGTCGAACTGAGTTGAGTGACGTCAGAGATTGAAAGAAAACGTCCGCTGTGTGTGTCGTTGATACGAAGACCAAAGAAGCAAATTACTTCCGCTAATGTTTAAATACCGCTACTGCTACTACTACTATTACTACCCCCGAGAACAGGTAGTCGACGGTTGGAGTAGTTGCGCTAAAAACGAACCCAAAAAGATAAACGAAAGCCACATCTCTCCTTTACAGAAATTATTTGAAGTATTTTGTTTTGTTTGCTTATAGTTCATATACAAGAGACATTCAACTTTTTGCAACAAGAATTTTTGTTTGTATCTATATATAAAAAGTTTTGTCTTTCCAAAATTGAATCAACTTGGTTATATTTATTTTTCTGTTAACCCAATTCTCACCTGACAATGTTACTGGTGGACCAACGGGAAGCTTCAGATTTCTACGATCTGATAACTGCTCTCCAGGATAAAAAATCACAACGTGGCTGGAGGGTGGCATCAAATCGACATTTGAAACCACAGGCTCAGGTCTAATCTGTAATACTGGACCATACAGGACCAACGGTCGGTCTTGTGGAGTGCGTCGGTCCAGTGGGGTCAGGATACGGTGTTACATATGTTGAAAAATGTAAGGGGCACAACAAGGTTTTTGCGCAGTAGAATATGCAAAAAACGTTTTTTTTGTTTTGTTTTGTTTTGTTTTTTTGTTTTTTTTGTTTTCTTTTTTTTTCTTTTTTGGTTGTTTTTGTTTTTTGGTTTTTTGCACAGCACAATGCCCTTCTTTTATTTCTTGGTTTCTGGGTCTTCTTCTCTGGTCAGCAGTAATGTTGCGTTTCATTGTGTGAAGGGCATGTATGCCACTGACTTGGTTCAATGCTTCCTTAAAGCTTGGAAACTTTCCTCGAAGTTCCTAATCATTAGCAGTTTGGCTGGCAATACTCGTGTTATTGCGTGGGGAGTACTGTGGTATTAGAATAAAATGTTCTTTATTATCGCCTTCCAATTATTTACTTTTACTTTTGCAATGTTTGTTGCTTTGAGAATTGTCCTGTTGAACCATTCAGCTGAGGCCAATAAGGTATACACTTTAGTTGGATGATGTTGTGATTTGATTAAATATTCCTGAATTGAATGGTTGTCCATTATGACTTCTCAAGTATTTAGCGTATACATTTGTATGGAATGCCATTTCCACGACAGCTAAAATGTTTTCCGCATTTGTATTCTGCATATATACTATCTCTGGCAATTTGAAATTGTAGTCGATAATGACAAGAAGGAAATGTCATTGAGACAAGTCAATAAGTTCACTGCACCATAGGCCCATGGTTGGTCCATGCTTGCTCCTCTGCTGGCGCATTTTTCCACCAATAATCTGGCATGGGTAACATTCCTTTACTTCCTTTTCAGCCATTCTGGTCACCATACCTTGGATCTCGGTAGACTTTTAGTTTTAACTATTCCTTGGTATCCTTCATGTGCCAATTTGATGATCTGTTTCTTTAAGGCATTCGAAAGAAATATTTTCATCCCACGCATTACTATCTCTGACTACTTGGAATACAGTTCTTTGAGGCAGATCCAGTCATTCGTAGATGTAGACTAACGAATTATGGAGAGAGTCAAGGCTTCTTCCTAAATGCATGTCGTATAGTGTCTGTTATGAGACTGTAGATGTATTCTACAGTTTCTTTCTTCAGATTCATTGGCTGTTGACTCAGGAGGGGGTGTCAGCATTATTGGTTTTGTAAGTATAGCAGCCATCTCTTCACTTTTGCTGAGGATGGTTTTGAGGACGAGGATAACACTTTAGTTAGAGCTTTATGGTCTGTTAGGAGCTTAAAATTGCATCCTAGAAGATGTAGATGCATGTAGACTTTTAGGTAAGGCGTCGGTTATGATCCTTGAAGGAAGGTTGATATCATAAAATGCCATTATAGGAGTTTTGGTTAATGCTTCTTTAACTTGGTCAAAGGCATTTTTTTCTTTTTTATTGGAAATATTTTATAGATGAATGAATTGTCTCCCTTTGTAGGGGTCGTGATTACCGGCCTCTGGTTTGGGCTGATAGCACTCTCTTCCTTTTTTTTCTACAACTCCAACGAATCAACACGGACTAATTTTAGCTCCATGAAACTCAACCAGCAGCCACATGGTGTTCGAAAATGGAGCGGCCAAGAAGATAACATAGGATCGATGATGTCCCAACAGTTGCAGCAAAGCATCAGAAAACGGAATCCCTCTTCAACTTGAAGACGAATATCTCCTGACGTCGCAACAGAAAATGAGAATAACTGTTAACAGAATGAACTATAATGCTACGCAAAAAACACTGTTTTTTTTTTTGTTTTTGTTTTTTTGCAACCATTTTCTTAAACCCTATTTTGTATATTCTCTCTCTTCCTTCCTCTTTCTGTTATAAAGCATTTCCTTCTTCCACTCAAGTTTGGTGTTGTCCTGTTTTCTCTCGCCGTGTCACGTCAATGCTCTTTTAGCCTTATTTTCTACATTGGACAAATTAACTGGTTACTAAAATTCTAAGGGGTTTAAAAACCAGCACACTTTCAGCATATTTTATCCATTTCCTGTTTTTTATGTGTCAAGTCTTATAAAATGTTCTTGTGCGGGAATAGACCTGGTTTAAGGTGTATAAAACATGCAAAAACATTATGAAACGTTCAAACAAAACACAAGAGTTTTTGTATAAAAACACTTGTATATTTTTTATATTCGAAATTTTTAATACAAGGTTTACAATACATTTACAACTTGCAAAGACTGAGTATCAAAAACAATATAAACTTTGTATTTAACTATCTGGTTGCTACGAGTCTAAAATTATGCGTTTTCTTACTATAACTTCTCGGAAGGTTGACTGTTTTATGTGTGTCTTGTCAGATCACGTGACTGTTTTCAATTCTCTTGAATATTGATAATTCATTTTTATTGCTATTTTCTGATTTTGACAAGGGGAGATAACTTTTTTGTCTTCCGCTACAGTTCCATAATGATGATAAACACAAACAAAAATATTTTTTTATCTTTCACCCACACAGTTTTTTAGTTAATAAATGGTACTCATAATAATGGTTTACATTGAAAATTATTCAAAATAGCAGTTGCTGATTTAGGAACTTTCTTTTAGACATAAAGAAAATCGACAGTATAAAGTAAGGTACCTAATAACATTTAAAATAAAATACGACGTCTTGAGAGGGTGATTACTGATCATTTAAGTAAAAGGATAGTTTTTGAAAAAGGGGGAAACTTCCAAACTTCTTGGTTATTCTTTTTTGTGGGTGTATATTCCCCACTCGCATCTTAAGTGATAACGATAGAGTTATCTACCTTGGATTAAGAAAGCAGTGTCACTAGATAGCGCTATTACTTCATATCTCCGACTTTTTGTGTAACTTCCGCCATGTGCTAATTTGTAGTGTAAAATGTTGTCTCTTTGGTCTTTTCCAAGGTGATGTCCAATTTTCAAATGATTAACTGCACTTACATGAAAATAGCAATTTTAAACAAGCGTAACAATAGAATTATAGTAGTTAATTCGTTTTACGTTAACTTTGCTGTTTGTCAGTTTTCTCTTTATGTTGTTTAAGGTACTTGGTTATTTAACATTTTTGTTGACTGGAGTGGTCTTTTTACACACAAAGTAAGACATTGTTATGTTTAATAATGAGTTTTGATAATTATTTGGGAAAGATGAATTAGCATTTCAATGTCTGATTAGATAAATTATTTTTAACTTTATTCAAAAGCCAAACATTCAAAAACATAAGTTCAAACACATTTTTAAGTTTATTTTTTCGCTTTCACACTGCACTGCAGTATGTTCAACAAAAAAGTGCTTCCAGTAGTTGTGTTGTTTGAAGCTTTATTTCTAATTTTATTTATTCTACCTTAATCAAAAAATTCTAGAGTTTTTCTACTCTCAATTTACTTTTACCCACTTAAAGTCTAATTTTTATTTTAAAGTTATTATTTTAGGTATCTAGCTAAATCTGTCAATTTTTACGTCTAAGACTAAGAGACTTAGAAAGTTCTTAGCTCCTTAACTGCTATTTCTATTTTTAATATGATTTTTAAACCATTTAGCGTGCGATTTATTAACTGAAAAACCGTGAGTGAAAAAAGATAAAGAAAGGTTTGTGTTTGTCATCATTATTTACTTATTGCAACTAATTTCAAACAATTAACTAACTGCAGTTACATGGAAATAAAGATGCTATTACACATGTGCCAACTTTTTAGTCTGCTGCTGTTCTTAACCGGCTTTTATGGTGTAGCTGTATTTATATTTACTCGCGGTTTTTTACTGCAACGGACTGTTTTATTACAGAATAATAAATGTGCCGTTAACTTTGCCGATATGATGAATAGCAACAAAGCTGGGTGTTGGATGCACAGCAGGTTTGAACGGGCTGTCATCATTATAATTGATGGTCTCCGTTACGACTTTCTGGCTCCTAATGTGACATCTAATTCCGATATACCCTATCACAACAGACTTATAGCTGTACACAACAAACTATTAAAAGAGAATAAACATTCTTTGCTGTACAAATTCATAGCAGACCCCCCAACGACTACGATGCAGCGGTTGAAAGGATTGACAACAGGTAGCTTGCCAACTTTCATAGAAGCTGGTTCTAACTTCAAAACTCCAGAGATAATTGAGGATAATATCATCGACCAATTGATCCGAGAGAATAAGAAAATTACGTTTTTAGGAGATGACACATGGACAGGCCTTTTCCCCAAACGATTCCAAAGGTCGTTCCCTTTCCCTTCTTTTAACGTAAAAGATTTGCATACTGTTGATTCTGGTATCCAACAACATTTGTCTTCAGAATTGGTAAAAACTGACTGGGATGTACTCATCGCTCATTTCCTGGGAGTCGATCACTGCGGCCACAGATTCGGACCAAATCACATGGCGATGGCTGAAAAATTGTTAGAGATGAACGAAATGATTGAGTAAGACACTTTTTTTAAATCTTTTTTTTTTTTTAAGTGCTTGCCTGACTACAATTTCAGGTCCATGGAAAACGTCAACTTTAATTAAAAAACAAAGACAAAACTTAAAAAAATAAACGGAATTGATAAACATAATTACGGTGCTGACGGTGACGAAGAAAAATAAAAACTTACCTATTATTGTGCTAGAATCTAGATCAATTTCCTTCAATAATAAAAGTTTTGCCAAGTAAAAGTTCACATTTGCGATAATGAAAGCAAAAGGATGCTATTAGGACCGAGGTTTATTTACCAAAAAATCAGTGTTGTAAATTTTCAGCACTTAATATTATTGAATGTCGAACGAAAAGGTAATTATTTTTAGGAAAACTTTGAAAATATTTCTGGGTGGGTCTGCTGTCTCTATTTCCATATCTCGTGTGTACTTTTTAAAAACATTCAAATTTGGACACACTTACGCACTACAATCTTCATTCAATAATTGTATTTTTTTTTAAGTGCGTGTTTGAAATTCATCCCCTTGTTCGTCACTACAGACTTTTTTTAAGAGACATTTTTTGAAGAATCTCTAAAAATGTCAAATTTAATGATATTTTTAAAAATAAAAATTTTGTGATCGCAATCAGTTTTAAAGGGTAGTAACACTATGTTTAAGTTAACAAATCTATAAATTCCTGCTTTATTGTTTGTTTTTTTTTTGTTTTTTTTTTGTTGCACTTTTGGTTTAATAAATTTTGAAATCAGTATAAAAGGTCTCATTGGGTGCAATCAAATACATTATGACATCAAACAAGTAAGAAAATAATAAAAAAAATAAAAGTAATGAATATGCCGAAATATCCTTTAAATGGTTTTTCAGATTTCAATTTTTGTATACTCTTAAAAATACAATTATTAATTACTAACTTCTGTAAAAGCCTATAAAATAAAAAAAAATAAATTGAACTATTGTTTATACAACAAAGTTAAAGATACTTTTTTTTAAACACTATATCAGTTTAGAGTGTAGTACTTTTGATCCTTTTTTTTTGTAAGTATCTTAATTTTACATACTTTTTTGGAGTAACAGCAGAGGACTACAACTGTTGTTAAATGTTTACCTATGACATGAGTATGATTTTACAGCTCCTAGGCTATGAGGAATAAACATTTTTTTTTCTGTTTTATGCAGAAAGTAAGTGTTACCTTTTTTACAAAAGCCAAATAATTAATCCTTAAATTTATTAATTTACTTTGAAACAATTCTCCAGTACAAATATTGGATTTTTAAATGCTATTTTAATTTTTTGTCCATAATGGAGGTTTAATGAGTGACCACATAGTGTTTAAAAATATCTGTAACCTTTATTCAAATATGTGAAAATGTTTGTACAGCTTTTGGCTATAAAATAAAATGAAAATTTAACTTCAATATGTCGACAGAAATACCTAGCAATTATAATCAACCTAATTGCAATTAACAGATAAAAAAGTAACAATAGTTCAATTATGGTGATCCACAGTATTTACATTATTCAGACTATTGTCCTCATCTTTGTTGCCATCTGTATGACATTTCAGCCACTGTATGCTCCCGCCTTCTTCAGGTGCTAGGAATTTCGAACCAAACCCCTTATTACAATCACTGGAGTATATGAACTTTATTCCTTTGCTTAGAGCCTCTTCTGGTACTCATGAGTTATCTCCCTCTAATCCTGTAATTTACTTGTTCCACCACTGCTGGTATTGAATTCACAACTCTTTGGTTCAAGTCACAGGAACTAACCAATCTATATCCATTGGGCCATGGTCCTTAAGGACAAGAACAACTGAATTTTTGAGATTTATAAACTTAATGTCCAGTATACCTTCTTTTTTTTTCTTTTTTTTTTCCATCAGAGTTCATATTGCAATTTTTTTATATTAATGGTTCTCTCTGGTATTTTTTTATGTTAATGGTTTTTCAGCCTAGGACATACAGGCAGTTGTCTCAACATTACAGCAAGCTACCTCACATGTATGGTCTACCTAAGATTCATAAAGATGGTATTCCAAATAAGCCAATTGGTAGCAGCCTAGGCTCGGTGTGCCACTCTCTGAGTCGCTTCCTTGTAGATATAATTGACCCACTGATAGGAAAGTCACCTTCATATGTTCGAAACTCTGCCCACTTCATGGAACTTATCAAAGATGCTCCTATCAAATTCAACCAGACAGTGAGCCTGGATGTGGTGAGTCTGTTTACCAAGGTTAACAACAGTGGAGACACTATTGATAGTCAGGGACAACTGGCCTTGGGCTCATTCCTAGGAGAACGTACCAGTGTTCCACTAGACAACCTGATGGAGATGCTAACTTTCTGCACACAAACAACACACTTCGGATTGGGATCATACATATATCGGCAGGATGAAGGCATAGCAATGGGCTCGCCATTATCACCATTGCTGGCTAACATGTACATGGAATACTTTGAAGAGATAGCATTAGAATCCATATGTTCTAAAGCCAGCACTATGGCTGAGATACATTGATGACACCTTCATACTCTGGCCACACTAGGATAAGGTTCAGATGCTACTTGACCTTGTGAAATCAATAAGACCATCCATACAGTTCACTATGGAAAAAGAGTGACAACAAACTGGCATTCTTGGATGTGCTAATAACTTGGACAGAGTTGGAGTTCAAGACATCTGTATACCACAAACCAACATTCACTGGACAATACCTCAACTTCAACTCCCACCACCCATACAATGTAAAGAAAGGGATCGTCCACTGCCTTCAACATTGTGCAAAAGTCATAAGTGGCAACTCAGAGTCATACAAACAGGAAATGATCAGTATAAGCAGTATCCTACAACGAAACAATTATCCAGGGTACATAACAACAACTCTAACATACATGGAAGGGAGGGTGCATGAGGATAGCAACTCTCAGAAAACAGCCTCGGTTATTGGAGAAAGTACAAAGGATCTGTGGTCCATATAATATCAGGACGATCTTCAGAAGTGGTTTTTCACTTCGCAGGTATCTCTACCGAGTAAGACCCCCCCAACAGAGGAGGACATAACTAAGGAGGACTAAGAAGGACATGACTGTGTACGCCATTCCATGTAGGTGTGGAAAGTAATATAACACAAGGAGAGATAAAGAAATAATGTGTAGCTGAGCACATATGGAGGGAGAAAGGGGATCACTGCCTCCTATAGGATGAAGTTGAAATAATAGATAGAGAACACCACTGGAAATTATGTAAACTTAAGGAATCAGCTATAAAAATCTCCAAAGCCGACCAAGCATAGAGTTGAGATGAACACAATATGGGAACCAGTAATACAGAGTGCCAGAAAAAAAATCATTAGTGTCAAAAATTGCAATATGAGTTCTGGTAAAAAAAAAAATACTAAAGAAAACCATTAACATCAGAAAATTTCAATCTCTGGTAAAAAAGAGTTACTGAACATTAGGTTTATAAGTCCAAAAAAATTCAGTTGTTCTTTTCCTTAAGGACACATGACCCAGTGGATATAGATGTTGATTAGTTCCTGTGACTTGACCCAAAGAGTTGTGAGCTCAATAGTGGTGAACAAGTAACTTACAGGATTAGAGGGAATCATGACTACCAAAAGAGGCTCTAAGCAGAGGAATGGAGTTCATATATCCCAGTGATTGTAATAAAGGGTTCAGTTCAAAATTCCTAGCACCTAAAGAAGGTCTGAGTGTACAACAGCCAAAACATTGTACAAATGGCAACAAAGATGAGGATAATAGTCCAAATAATATAAATACTGCTTCATCTCAGAAATATAGACAAATACTATGGTTGTCAAAACGTCAGCAAGGACAAATTCATTTGGACACTGTTTTTTTTTTTTGTTTATCTTTCTACCTCTCACTGCGACGTCTTTCTTGTTACTGCTTCTTATTCTATTTTATTTTGTTTTCCTTTCTTTTTCATTATTGTGCTTTCTAACATAGATTATGCTTCCTTTTGTTTTAATTTCCTGTCCTTTATCACGCCCTACCATTTTTTATCCACTCTCGGCAACGCGATAAGGCCACGTGAGCAAGATTGTCCTTTGGTGGAATCTTCAGATTGTTCCTGTTGGTCTCTGTATCCACATGCACGTATCTTCATAAAACTTGATTTTTTACCTAATTCAAGGAATAAAATCTTTCATTTTCCAATGAAATTCGTCTGTGTGTTCTTGCAAATTTGAGCTAAACTGGCTGTCTAAGCAGGATGCTTTTCGGCAGGGCAGCACAGTAAAAAATCAAAGGTTATTCATATGAGGCTTCATTGATGCAGTGAGACCAGCTTCCCCTCCCATGGCTCCTTGTGGATTTCCCTACCAGACCACCGCTGGCATTTAATGTGACAGCTTTTAATCTCTCAACAACCCATCATGCACTGGTACTCTTAGTCGACTCTTCTCTGCAACAGGTCCCAATATGCATCCACAAACGCCATGCAGCGAAAGTCTCTCATGTCAAACCGAATGCACTCCAGACTATCCTCTGCCTCATTCAAGGCCTTGGCTGTCCATGCCGAACTAGAGATGGCCAAGGCATTGTGGAGAGGGAAAATAAACTGCGTGAAGCTAAGGCCAAGATGGAGTCCGAAAAGAGGGTTCTAGAAGCTGAAAAAGAGATAGTATGCAAAGAAACTGTACTGAAAGCCTTTGAAATGCGCGTCTCGCTCAGCGATAGAAGATCTGGTATTCGTTTTGACTAGACTCCTCCTGGTCTCATGCAATGCACAAGAGAGTGTGTACCCGAACAGACCACTCAACTCAATCCACAACACACACCACTTGCCGCTCTACAACCAGGAAAGCCTCCTGCTCTGCAAAACTTAGTCTCCTGAGGCACAATCCGATCGGCCTGTCAACTCAGAAGCCTCCTTTTGTCTCTTCCCTGATCCCAAGCCCGATCCAGCTGGCAACCATCGGAGGAGTTGCCCGACTGAAGACAGCCACAACACCGCCCTTCATCCCAAACCTGCACTACAAACCATGCTGGAAGCCACTGCACACAGGTTTGTGGTGTCAACGTATTTGACAAATCCTGTTTGAAAATTTGCTTGGTGAAAATACATCCCCAAGGCCAGAGAAACAATGCTGTCAAGATGCATGCCATGATTGATGAACACAGCAACAAGTCCCTTGCTCGTCCAGAGTTTTTCAAGTTTTTCAGTGATTACAGCCCCACCTATTCTTACTCACTTAGGGCCTGCGCTGGGGTCATAGAAACTGTTGGAAGGAGAGCCTATGGGTACAGAATCGAATCCATAGACACATCAGCCTCCCACTTCCAACACTAATCGAGTGTGCCGATGTGCCAGATAATCAGTCGGAAATTCCAATGCCAGAAGCAGCTCTTCATAACAAGCATTTGACTAGCAGAGCGATGGAGATTCTCAACTTGGATGACAAGGCCCCCACTCTGCCACTCCTAGGTTGTGACATCATCGACTTACACAAGGTGCACGCTCATATTAACAGCCCCGTACGCTCAGAAACTGTACATAGGCAGGGTGATAGTGGGGAATGTATGCCTTGCAGGAACACTTTTTTTTTTTTTTTTTTTTAATCATATCACCCCAAGCAAGGCGATAACGCCACTGATGCGCAGGGAGCTACGTAAGGGTAAAAAGAATGGAAAAGAGAAAGCCGGAAACCACATCCTAAACAGGAAACAAGGGATGAGCCTCTTCACCTGTTCAATAGATGTGGGTGGAGTGTGAACCGGGCGATAGTTTAGTCTATCTACTCCAATTGGAAAAAAAAAAAAAAAAAAAAGTGAAAAGACTTGAAAAGGGAAAACCGGAAACCGCATCCTAAACAGGAAACAAGGGATGAGCCTCTTCACCTGTTCAATAGAGGTGGGTGGAGTATGAACCGGGCGATAGTTTAGTCTATCTACTCCAATTGGAAAAAAAAATAAAAGAGTGAAAAGACTTGAAAAGAGAAAACCGGAAACCGCATCCTAAACAGGAAACAAGGGATGAGCCTCTTCACCTGTTCAATAAATGTGAGTGGAGTGTGAACCGGGCGATAGTTTAGTCTATCTACTCCAATTGAAAAAATAAATAAATAAATAAAAGTGAAAAGATTGGAAAAGAGAAAACCGGAAACCGCATCCCAAACAGGAAACAAGGGATGAGCCACCTCACCCGCCCAATAGAGGTGGGTGGAGTGTGAACCGGGCGACAGTTTAGTCTATCCACTCCAATTGGGAAAAAAAATAAATAAATAAATAAAAGAGTGAAAAGATTGGAAAAGAGAAAACCGGAAACCGCATCCTAAACAGGAAACAAGGGATGAGCCTCCTCACCCGCTCAACAGATGTGGGTGGAGTGTGAACCGGGCGATCGTTTAGTCCATCCGATCCAATTGAAAAAAAAATGGGAAAACGTTGTTGAATTGCTAAGTTTTAACTTAGTTAAAGTCCAGGCAATGAAATTTCTAAGAAAACAAAATCAATCCTTCAATTAAGCATAAAAAGTTTTAAAATCAAGCAAAAATTCGGCAAAACGACCAAAAAAAAAAAAAAAAAAAATGAATGGCTCACCCAGATTAGAATTCAACAGTATTAAAGACATTTTAACTCCAAGCCGAAAACAAAGCTACTGAACTTTGAAAAAATATTTCTAACTTTTTCATCACAGTATGTGGGAATGGGAGGCTAGCCAATCGGCCAGCAGAGAAGAGGAAAGCATGGGAAACTAAGACAAGAGTCCAGGCAATGAAATTTCTAAGAAAACAAAATCAATCCTTCAATTAAGCATAAAAAGTTTTAAAATCAAGCAAAAATTCAGCAAAACGACCAAAAAAAAAAAAAATTAATGGCTGACCCAGAACAGAATTCAACAGTATTAAAGACATTTTAACTCCAAGCCGAAAACAAAGCTACTGAACTTTGAAAAAATATTTCTAACTTTTTCATCACAGTATGTGGGAATGGGAGGCTAGCCAATCGGCCAGCAGAGAAGAGGAAAGCATGGGAAACTAAGACAAGAGTCCAGGCAATGAAATTTCTAAGAAAACAAAATCAATCCTTCAATTAAGCATAAAAAGTTTTAAAATCAAGCAAAAATTCAGCAAAACGACCAAAAAAAAAAAAAAATTAATGGCTGACCCAGAACAGAATTCAACAGTATTAAAGACATTTTAACTCCAAGCCGAAAACAAAGCTACTGAACTTTGAAAAAATATTTCTAACTTTTTCATCACAGAATTTACTGTAAACACCGTCTTTACCAGAACTCAAGAAGGAGGCTGCCCTACAAACTTTGAACCTTGTCCCAACACATTCCAGGCCAAGGAAAAATACCACCAAAAAGAACTGGGGAACTCCATTTTCCAGCTTACCAAGGAAGACGACCGACTGGCCTACTCCATAGAAGACAGAATTTTCCTCAATATCATGGAAAAGGGCACGAAAAAAAATAGTCACCACAGCTGGGTTGCGCCTCTTCCGCTCAAGCCACCCAAACTTCAACACCTGAAAAAATGACAGCAAGCAGTCAGTCAGCTCAACCTACATGCTTACCAATTCAGGAGAAGGCCACATTTGGTACAAGACTTTTCTTCTTCTTCTTCTTAAAAAAAAACGAATGACCCTTGGGTCTGATTACCTGTGTCATTCCAAGCAGAAATAGAAGAGTGCAACAGGTCAAAGTGAAAATTCACAAAAATGACCATGCAAAATTATTCCTGAGACCTGTGACAGAGACAGTACTTCTCCTCCCCCCACTTGCAGCTGAGCCTATCAATTAAAACACTCCATCTTCCTCCCACGTCATCTTATCTGCATAACAACGTCCCATGTCGCTCTGCTCATTATTTCCACAACTTATTTTTCACAGAACTGCTACCACACTTTTCATTATCCTCCTTTCTTTCTCTCCTGCAATGTTCCCTGCCAAACCCACTATGACTTCCCTGCTAATACATGCCCATCACACTCACACACAAACACAAAACAGACTTCCACCTAAACCTTTTGAGACTTAACAATCTCAGGCGTGGAGTGTCACGACTGTAACTCAGACCTTCCATCAGCAAGGACAAATTCATTCAGACACCGTTTTTTTTTTGTTTGTTTACCTTTCTACCTCTCATCTAACTGCGACATCTTTCTTGGTACTGTTTTTTATTCTATTTTATTTTGTTTTCCCTTCTCTTTCATTAGTGTGCTTTTTAACATAGATTATGCTTCCTTTTGTTTTAATTTCCTGTCCTTTATCACGCCCTACCATTTTTTATCCAGTCTCAGCAACGCGATAAGGCCACGTGAGCAAGATTGTCCTTTGGTGGGATCTTCAGATTGTTCCTGTTGGTCCCTGTATCCACACACACGTGTCGCCTCTCCACCGTTTCATATAACTTTGGTATGTTATTTCATTCTTCTTAGCCCTTCCATCTCCTTTGTATTGTAAACGCATTATTGTGGCACAACGAATAGTTGTTGCCTCTTTATCTCTATGTTGCTCGTTCTTCTAGCCCAAAAATAGATATTTTAGAAAAGAAATAAGGACCCTCTTGTCCAGAATTTGCTCAGCCGCATAGTCAGGCCTTTACCATGTCCAATGTTGTAATTGCCTATTTCTTGATATAAACGCTGAGCTGCTTTTCCAAATTTGTTGCCTTGTTAAATTTAAAAATGCTTTTACTACTATATCAGGCTCCTCATGGCTGTTGGTAAGAGTGGTTACCTTTCCTTTTCTTCTTTGTTCTCGCTTGCTCCCTTCCCTGTTTCTAGCCTTTCCTTTTCTCTTTTTTATTTCTGTCTTCTTCGTCGCAGTGGACTCATCTTTGTTTTGTTCTTTTTTCAGATTTTTTACCCAATTTGAGGAATAAGATCTTTCGTTTTTCAATGAAATTCGTCTGTGTGTTCTTGCTAATTTGAGTTAAAATGGTTGTCCAAGCAGGATGCTTTTTCTGCATTTTGTCCAGAGCAGCACAATGGTGATCCAGTTGTTCAATGAGGCCTGAGATGTACTTGTCAAAATATTATGATGAAATTGCATTAGTTCTTGTCAATTAGGCATATTCCATTCAATCAGCTATTTTAATAAAGGCCTCTTCCATTAGGACAGTGTGTCCAGTAAGCAGTAGTTAAGCGAAATAAATCTAAACAGTGCTGTTTATGAAATTACAAAAATGTTTTAATTAAAGTCAGAATTTTAAGCATTAAAAAAATGCTATAGAAATAGCTTATACTTTTAAGATTTTAAATCCTATATTGTGAATATTTTAAAACAAAAAAAGCAGAAATTCAAAGATTAATCGACACTGATGTTGATGATGTGGGGCAGACATGCATTTCCACTGAATGGGTGATAACAAACAAGGAAGGACAAATCAAGGTTCATCTAGTAGTGAGAGGTTTTGAAGAAAATGAAATGTTTGAGGAAGATTTTCCAACTGTTGCTAAAAGCACCATGAGATTACTTGTTATGAAAACTATAAACAAGGGTTGGTTGATTAAGTTAAGTAATATAAAATCTGTATTTTTTCAGGAAAGACAGATTCAACAGGAAATATTTATTAAACTTCCCCTTGAAGCAGAAAAAGTGATACTGTTCACAGGATGCAACAAAAATGAAATTGAAGACCTGAGTGAAGAAGCCATTAACTGCAGTCTTTGAGACTGCTTGTACTTCAACTGTGTGTGGTACAAGATGGTTACAGTGTTTTCTTGATGGTTTATCTGATAGTAAGAAAGAAAGTATCATAGCACAGGAAGGCCACAAATTATTTAGATTTGGTGGAGATGAGCAGTTAATATCTCTAACCATGTAGAATTGCTGGAAAAGATGTTATTATTGAAGTGGATGTACTCAACCATCCCCATGCTGCTGAATCTGAAGTCATTAAAGAAAGCTAAAACTAAGCTGAACTTAGAACAAAACTAAGCAGAATTGTTGAGCACAGAGGTGCTATTGAATTTTATCTCAAGTGGTCATTATTATTATCCTAGTGGACAGAAAACTTGGTGTAAATATTGCAACCAGCAGAAAGAAAAAAAGATCACTAGAATATTAACGTGAATGCCACCTGTTAAAAAATGGTATTAACTTTTGTTCCAACCTAATATTGTATGTACAAATATTTACCTATATTCTACAAAAATTTGATAAATTCTTTGATGAATTTAAATGTTTAAGAGCACTATCATATATAATGTGCAGACATTCTCAATTTAAGAAGTTTATACTTTTGAATCAAAACTTAGTAGTAAACTGGATGGTAGAATGGGACATTCCTTCACACCAGGATCATTTCATCTAAACTGAAATATGTAAGCCTAGCTACCATAATTTCACAGAACTCTTAATATGGTTGAAAGTTTATGGATATTTATTGTATACAATTTTAATGATATTTCATATTAAACAAACTCAAATATCCTTTAAATGCAACATTGTCATCTCTTATCTCCTTGACTCCTATCCTTTCCCAGACACCCCCTATACCTTGTTGTTCTCCCTTTCTACTCTACTCACACATAGCTCTCTTCACACCAATGTTTCCATCCTTCTCTTACCCATTCTAGGACACCCCCTGTGACCTGTTACTTTACTCTTATGCACCAGTGGGTTGAAACAAATATTAAAAAAAAAAATTAATGTCAATAATTGTATAATTAGGAATGATGTATTGATTTTAATTTTGAATAATGGGCTTTAGATAATCTGTGCTTAATTTATAACAATAAAATCCGTTGTAATCTCAAAAAACATGTCAGTTACATTTTTTATTTACAGACCAGTTAGATGATATGAATTAGAAACCTACTATACATAATCTTTAATGTAGCCTAAGATAGCAAATTACTGAAGAATCAAAATTTGTTTCATTTTAAAAGTGAAGATTAGTCAGTTTTATTTCTTGTCAGTGACAATATTTTATATTTTATTTGTTTTTTCAGTTCTGTTATGAAATTATTAGAAGAAGACACAGTATTATTTGTATTTGGAGATCATGGCATGTCAAACACAGGTGATCATGGAGGTGACAGTAAAGACGAAATTGAATCGGGATTATTTATATACAGTCCATCACAGTTAATAGTTTCACCATCAAAGGTAGTAGCTTTTCAATTTTTTAAAATTTCCTATGTTCAAAGTGATTCAGTTGAATACAGAATATGTAATTAAAACATTGACTGTCAGTATAAAAAAAAAGTAAATGCTAAAAATGAAAATTTTGAATATAGGCATATGCAGATGGTTCTATAAAGTTGTGTTGGAAATGGTGGACATGATGGTAATAGAAGAATTGAAAACTAGAGATTTAGCAGTCAGCTTCAAAAGAAACATTAGAGTAGGCTGGTCATAATTTGGCAGGCACAAATGAATAAAAAGGACCATATCTAAGAATGTAGTACCACTTTTATCTTTTTATTTGAATATTCATAGCATACCTCATTATAAAAAGAGAAGACTGACCCAGAAGAAATTTTTCAGTTTGACTGCAGTTTTACTTAAGTTGTTACTTAAGTAAAACTGCAGTTCAACAACAAGAGAATTACAATGGTAAACACAAAACAGCAGATATTAGTATCATTTTTTATCTTTTTCTACAAGTTTTGAATTTGAATTCATTTTATTGGAAATTGTGAATATATGAAGTCATTACAGCTACAAAAATCAAATACTGAGACTAACAAGTAGCAAATTAAAAAAAATCAAATTACAAAAAATACTCTTTTTATGTAGAATTATTTCTTATTTTTACCACAGCTGCTGTCATTTTCCTACTTCCTTTCTGGTTACAAGTGTAAAATTCATGTAACCTGTTATGCTGTACTGCACATAAGACTTAGAATGAGTTACTAACTCAACAGTTCAATGTAATACAAACGAGTATTAGTATCAAACAGAATATATTTGGAAACCATCTGAAAAGTATAAATATAATTTAGTAACAAAGGAATTAAGTTTTACCACCCAAAAATAGAAGAGCTCTTGAAATATAACAGCTGATGATGGGGATACAGATCTTCCCAGAGATGTAATAATAGTTGGGCATATATAACTATTACAAAGCAATATCAACCAGGTAGAAATATATTAAAAAAGCATGTCAATAGATTCATTTTTTTTTTTTTTGGCAGAACGGCTAATATTTATAATAGCATTTTTATTGTTACATTTCTCAAATAATTGTAAATTGTAAAATTTTTCTGCTAAAAGGTAAAATGTAAACCATAATGTAGGAATGAATAAATTTCAACAATAACAGAGAAAAGATCTAAGGATAGACCCTCGCCACTTGTAAGATTAGTGCAACACAATCTTCATACACATTTTCTATAAAGTCTTCAGCCTCATGGTGAAATTGTTTATTTCATACAACAAATATTTTTCAGCCAAATGTTTTTCCTTGCATTTCATTCTGTCTTTTATCATTTCACCACAAAGCAAAACCACCATTAAGATGCAAGGGGTTACTGCATGTGAAAGAATATTAGAGAAAAAAAACATTATTACAGAGAGAACAATAAAAGAACATTAATTAAGTTGACAAAAGATAACAATATTGGTTTTAAATTTTTAAAGTTCAAATTTGACCGTAAATCAAGAAGTTAAAAGAGAGATCCGCAAGCAAAATGTATGAAAGAAGAAACTGTTAGCATAAAAATTACCTTTATATCTAGTAATTTCAGCTGTAAACTGCCAATCTAATCAGTCAGTTAAGTACAATACATGGTACATGCTTGGGCAGTCATGTTTCAAAAGAGACATGACTGATTGGGCAGAAGCTTTTCCCACAATAGGTTGCCATTACTTTCTGCAGTAGACTGGTTGCCAACCAAGGTTATAGAACCCAATCTGTCCTGCTATTTAACCCATAGCTGGAAAGAGAAGCATCAGATTAATACCAAGAGTATTTGATCATAAGTAAATGCAACAAATTCAACTGAAACTCGACTCTGATTTCTCATTCCAAGCTGACATTCACTTCATCACAATGCACATCTGCAATCTAATACTGGGCTTAAAGTCTAGGTTCCAAAGAGGAAAGTTCATCAGAAAGTATTTATAGAAAATATACAAGGGATCTATTACAATGGTAGGAAAGTGACTGATGCCAGGTCAAAACTGATAACATTGCAGATTCTTCTTTAGATTTTATTAAGAATAAGAAACAGCAAAGTAGATGTAGCAATGTTCAATGCATGGACAAATGATACTTATAAATGTGTAAGACTTGTTAAGTACAACACAGTGAACCAGCTTTCCTAGCAGCTGACCCTAGCGATTGATTCAATATAATCTTTCTACTTCATGTCATTGGCAAACATCAGCCATGAAGGTGCAGTAAGACACACTCCTGAATGTAAGGGTCAGCCATGCTGATGGAAAACACAAAATGTTCTCTAAGGCAATTAAAAGAGAGCAGTGTTGCTTTGGAAGCACTGAAATTAACAATCCATTTCTTGCCCCAATTAGCAACAGGCTGTGAAACAGTTTTTAGATCAGCTGCTATCAAACTTACTATTAAGACAGCAGTAGATAGTTGTGTCATCAGCATTAATTCAATTATAACCTTTCAACTTGTGAAGAAAACCACTATGCCAAATGTAAAACCCCAGATGAAGGTCCAGGCAATTTCTCTGGTGGCCGTTCTCCACGCTGTAATGTTGCCGGGGGTTGGTTGAAAAAGTCGAAGTCTCAAGCTGGGGGCACAAGATAAACTATTGAAGGAATGAACTTCCACAACTTGGATGAGTTTAACCGATGCTTTATTTTGTTCAGAGTTAGTCTTGCAGTTGGGGCAGGCGATGTGACACTCAGCTCTAACTCTAATTAATGGAGATCAAATGCCAAACCAACCGACTCAGACAAACAGAGTTTTCCTCCTTCGATGTGCCTGACACACGTAGCTACTTCAAGCACACGCCCGGCTGAACTGATTGGCTCGGAAAAAATCACTTGTATTTATATTGAAATAATCGGAAGTCCTACTAGACCACCAGGTTAAAACAAAAGATAAGCAATGGCAACTGTAAGTCCGAAAATTTCAAGGTACTTAAATTTTGCTTCCTTTGATGTGTAAACATCCCGCAGACATCCCGTCTGCACTCAGCCTCTAACAACATATTTTCCAGAATTTTTTTATCTTTTTATCTTAACAAAGCTTCGTGTGAAGGCTGTTGGATGTTTTTATAGCCCTGGCTCTTTACCAGTAACCAGGCGTTTTTTTTTATTGCCTGGAGAAGTGGAAAATTCTGTTATCTTTTCTTTATTTCCTTAATGTATTGTCAAGATATAGTAAAGACAGTTTTTGACCTGGTCACCTAAAATCTATTTCCTAAACGTTTATCTTTTATCACATCAAATCACTTAATCAAATATTTTATTGGAAGACTGGTAGGATTAACAGTAATCTGATGCCCTTTTCTCTTCCACAAATTTATTTATAAAAGAAAAAGCGTTTATTTATTTTTTCCTTTTCTTTTTCACTTAGTACTTTTGTTAGATGAAACACGTTTTTAAACTATTTTTCTATTCTTAATCTATTATAATAAAATACATATTTTACAAATCCACCTTAACATACGCCTAGTTATCGTGTCACACAAACCTGGCCAAACACCTTCGAGATATCCAATTCAACAACCCAAGCTTCACTATTCTTATCAAAAGTTTGATAAACATTTTCAGCAATAACCATTAACACATCAGCAATGAATCTAAAGAAGTGAAAGCTATATTCCTTGTTTGAAAGAAGATCCCACGAGGTGAGATGCTTAACCAATTCAGTGTTCATTTGTGCTTCTAGTACATTATCAAAAAGTGGTAGAAAGCTAATATACTGATAGATCAGATGGTTTGCCTGAGTTTTTAAAGACCAGAACTACAGAAGAGGATTTCCAAGAAGTTGCGAGGCATTTATTGTAGAGTTTAGACAGTTTAGGAGCACATTTCATAAGGACTATTTCAAGGATATCATCAAGTTCACATGCACAACAGAAAAATTGAATGTTTCAATACTAACAACATCAGTAACATCAGAATGATTAAACCTCTTAATTTGAGCATTAAAATCATCAAACACAAAAATATTCACAAATGAATGTATAGAGAGATAGCCATTTGTATTTTGTTAGGTATTTTCTCTAATATGTTACAGTCATGAGAAAAAGAACAGAGTGCAATAAAGAAAGTCAACAGCACATGAAAGAATCATGCAAAGACTTGAGACAATAATTTTGCCATTGGAAGATTTTCCTGGATATAAACACCAAGGCCATGTATGCGTATCCTAGAAGTTTTTCAACAAAGACGAAGAGAGCCTGGAACAGAGAATTCACTGGTAGTTTTAGACCAGTTTAAATTAGCTTTGCAAAGCACTAAGATATCAGGAGAACTTTACAAAAGAAAAGATTCTATAAAAAGAAATTGGTATGAATATGAGAGAATGAGGTTGAGTGGGGTGACTTTTTTCTTTACTGATTTACTCATATTTCTTTTCATTTTAACTGCCATGAAAAGATTTATTTTAAATTTTTAAGGGAAAAAAAAGCCAATCTGTTTTTGTCTATCATGGAAATATAAACTGGCTGGAAGGTAACTAAGATAATTCATTGTATAGTCTCAGGGTTGCCCACTGGAAGTAAATAAGACATCACTCAATAAATCCCAAGCTTAACTAATAGAACAACAACTTTTAGGCAAAATTTAACTTCTTCAATGGAGCTAAATCTCTTTCCCTGGTGCATTCTTTTCAGGTCTGCAAACAGCCAGTAGTTGTGGGGGGCCAGATCTGGATAATAGGGTGGATGTGGAAGCAATTCAAAGTGCAATTCATGTACTTTTGTCATCATTGCGATCAGCTTGTGACACGGTGCATTGTCTTGATAAAGGATCACTTTTTCTTCATTTGTGACAGTTTTTTGGCAATTTCTTCCTTCAAATGCACCAATAATGCTATATAATATCTGCTATTGATGGTTCTTCCTTTCTCAAGGTAATCAATGAACCTTGTGCATGCCAAAATACGGAGACCAAAAACCTTGCCTGCTGATGTTTGTGTCTTTGGTCACTTTGGACGGCTTTTACCTGCTGATGTCCACTCAGCTTACTGCCGATTTGACATCAGAGTGAAGTGGTGGATGCCTGTTTCGTCAATTGTCACATATTTATGCAAAACCTCCTCGTTGCATTGAAACAGTTGCAAACAAAGCTTTGAATTGTTGACATGTTCTTGTTTGTGATCAACTTTGAGCAAATATAGCCCCTACTATGAACACAGCTTTCTCATTGACAAATGTTCACACAAAATGGTGAATACACAGCCTTCTGATATGTTCAACTCCTCTGCTATCTCATGCAACTTCAATTTACAAACAGCCAAAACTAGTTTGTGGATGTTTTTAAATTTTTCCGGGTCAATTACTGATTTTGGGTGACCTGGATGATCGGCATCATTTGTCTGGATGACTGCATTTAAAGTCAGTATACTACCTCTTAACTGTTGTTTACAATGGAGCAAAGTCTAAATAACATTTATCAAGCCATTGCTTTGCTGGAACAGTATTTTTCCTCATCAGAAAGCAATGCTTTATCAACATATGAAAGTCAGATTTTTCCATTTTTTAAAAAAAATTTGCAACAGTAGCTTCACTTAAATAACTATAATTTTTAAACTAATAATGTGATTGGGCGCAAATTTTGTCACATGCTATTTGAAGGTCAGTACTTCATAAAAATAATACGGATTTTTTATTAGTAGTGCCATCTATATATTAGGCCCGGGATTTATTGAGTAATGTGTTACTGGGGCACCTATCCATACATCACATGATACTGCGAATACCCTAATATTAATCAAAATTCAGCCATGAATATTAATCTCATAGTCCAAATGGAAAATTTTAGACTCTGGATTATATCTCCACTCCTGTCATGCATTCCATATTAAACTTAGTTAATACCAAAATGTAAAAATGTCACATCTTAATAAATAATAAATAAGCTTAGATTTGTGTTTAATGTACTGATTTTTTTTTTTTTTTTTTTCGAGAATAATGATAATGGATTAAATTTTTGTTTTTCAGTCCTCTGTAGTGGAAACAATATCTCAAGTGGACTTTGTTCCAACCATTTCTTTGTTGTTGGGCATACCAATTCCATTTTCAAATCTTGGAATGGTCATGAATGATCTTTTCAGCTATTGTCCTTGGTGGAATACTGAAGACAGGCTACAACAGCTTTACCACAATATAAAAGTGCTCCATCTGAATGCTCACCAGATTGACGAATATTTACAGGCCTACTCCAACATATCAGCTGAACCATCCATTCAAAAGAAATATATATACCTACATCATCAGTTCTTGTCAACTGAACAAGAACTCAACAAAATTGTGATGAACTTGGTCAGGCTGGAAGATGTGACTGAAGCTCAGTTGCTCAAAGTTAAGAACAACTACATTTCTTTCATTTCTCAAGTAAAATCCATGTGTCAGGAGTCATGGGCCACATTTGATGTCCAGCAAATTCTGATTGGTCTCTTTACATTATGTTTTGGCATCTTAATCAACATCTTCTTGTTGAAGGTCTCATTCAAGGTTGATGAATCTTTTCCCAAATCCCTTTACTTTGTTCTGATTGGGACTTTTATTTATTTAATCTGTATACTTGAAGTATATTGCTTGAATGATATTGGAGTTTCAATCCTGACGATTGTTTTTGACTTCCTCATTCTAACACCAGTTATCTACATGGTTATCACAAAGACTGATCTGAAGACAGTATCTACCTATTTTAAAATTCAAATGAAGAATATTGATCTTACCAGCATATGTTCATATTTTGTATGTTGTTTGTATATAGTTAGCTTCTTCTCAAACAGCTATGTTGTCTCTGAAGATGGTGTGACTGCATTTTTGGTGCTCACTCTTGTGTGGTGTTACTGTATCCAGCTGTTGGCTAAGATGCTTCATGATAAAGAAGTCATTCAGCGAGACAATATAGGTAAACGCTCAAAATCTTCATTAAAATTTGACATTGGATATGTATTAATTCATCCATCTTTTCTAACAGTTCTGTTAACCATTCTTTTCAGCATATCAATTCACCTTTCATTTTCTTTCCGGACTTGTCGAGAAGAGCAGCAATTATGTCAACCATCCATTTTTTCATCACCACTTTCTACGCTTTCTGACAATGAAACTAAAAATCTGCGATATTTCTTCAGTGTTGCTTGCATTGTAACAATCATTGTCATTTCACACCGGTGGCTTCGTTTGTATGGTAATCTAAATGGTAATTCCCCAGCAGTTCTATTTCACAAATATGGCTTCCCATTTGTAGGCCTATGCATTGTTCTGCATTGGGCTGTGCAGAGTTTGCCTTCAAAAGTGCTTGATACTCTTCCACCAATTCAACATGTTGTCTTGGCCCAGTTTGCCTATGTCCTGTTGGGACTCTCTCTTCTCTCTTTCTTTATCAATCCATTATGTATCTATCTCATACAGAAAAATAATAAAAATTTCACACTTCCTCTTGGCTGGCATATCTCCCTAGAAGAAAACATTCCTCAGATTTTTAATGCACTAAAAAGCTGGAAATCAAATGAAAAGGACCAAGAAATGCCTGCCATGGTTTATGGACTGGGAACAGTACAAACAGCTTCATCCTTGTATTGGTTGATTTTGTGCAGTCTTCTGATTATCATGCTACTTGGAGATGGCATAGCACCAAGTATTCTTCTAGCTCTTCTCATTATATGTATTTTTCTTGAACTTCACAGCACTTACTATCATTCTTTTAATAAACAAGGTAAGTGACACAAGCTTATAGTAATATTCTGAATATTTTAAACTGTATGAATTGTTTAAAATTTTCATCTACTAAAAAAACACATCTCAAAATCTAATAATTTTTAAAAGAAAAATGTGTTGGTGTAATATTTCCTTCTTTCTCTAAAATTATATATGGTTGGCTTTTTAAGCAGCAGCAACCAGCCACGTAATGTTTGGATTGTTAAGGAATGGCTTTTGTTAAACTGGATGCATATTTTAAATCTGTCCTTGTGAAATATGAACTTAATGCTACTTAACATTTTGGTATTATAAAATGAATAGCTTCAAATTGTTTTTTTATAAATTTTTTTTTAAATTGAATGACTGATGGCAAACTGTAAGTTCAAGTTAAAATTTATACTTACCAAAATATTGTAATTTTTTGGTGTTGCAATTTGGAAACTAAAAATTTTTTTATCAGATTAAAGAGGATGTAGACTTTTATTAGATCAAAAAAGATGCAGACAAAATTCAAATTTTAGAATAAATCTGTTCACAGAATAACTTAAAAAGAATAAGAAGATTTGAAATAATTTTCTCTATATACAAACACACACTCACACGCACAAAACCTCCCTCTCTCACTAAGACTCTGACACAGTGTTATGATTAGCAAGCTTATCACACTAGATCAATTGCGACTGAATAGAGAGTTCTATCCTCACTGGGTGCCCTCTACTTTTGGCCATGTGCCACATCTAAGCTACGGTTGGAAAATCTCTCACTAAGACTGACTAGTGTCCTACCTATCACTACACTTTCATCACAATCTGTCAAATGTAATATAACACATCACTCAATAAGTTTCAATCCTGACATATAGATGGCACTACTAATAAAAAATCCATATTATTTTTATGAAGTACTGACCTTCAAATAGCATGTGACAAAATTTGTGCCCAATCACATTATTAGTTTAAAAATTATAGTTATTTAAGTGAAGCTACTGTTGCAAATTTTTTTTAAAAAATGGAAAAATCTGACTTTCATATGTTGATAAAGCATTGCTTTCTGATGAGGAAAAATACTGTTCCAGCAAAGCAATGGCTTGATAAATGTTATTTAGACTTTGCTCCATTGTAAACAACAGTTAAGAGGTAGTATACTGACTTTAAATGCAGTCATCCAGACAAATGATGCCGATCATCCAGGTCACCCAAAATCAGTAATTGACCCGGAAAAATTTAAAAACATCCACAAACTAGTTTTGGCTGTTTGTAAATTGAAGTTGCATGAGATAGCAGAGGAGTTGAACATATCAGAAGGCTGTGTATTCACCATTTTGTGTGAACATTTGTCAATGAGAAAGCTGTGTTCATAGTAGGGGCTATATTTGCTCAAAGTTGATCACAAACAAGAACATGTCAACAATTCAAAGCTTTGTTTGCAACTGTTTCAATGCAACGAGGAGGTTTTGCATAAATATGTGACAATTGACGAAACAGGCATCCACCACTTCACTCTGATGTCAAATCGGCAGTAAGCTGAGTGGACATCAGCAGGTAAAAGCCGTCCAAAGTGACCAAAGACACAAACATCAGCAGGCAAGGTTTTTGGTCTCCGTATTTTGGCATGCACAAGGTTCATTGATTACCTTGAGAAAGGAAGAACCATCAATAGCAGATATTATATAGCATTATTGGTGCATTTGAAGGAAGAAATTGCCAAAAAACTGTCACAAATAAAGAAAAAGTGATCCTTTATCAAGACAATGCACCGTGTCACAAGCTGATCGCAATGATGACAAAAGTACATGAATTGCACTTTGAATTGCTTCCACATCCACGCTATTATCCAGATCTGCCACCCCCCCACCCGGGGCGACTACTGGCTGTTTGCAAACCTGAAAAGAATGCACCAGAGAAAAAGATTTGGCTCCAATGAAGAAGTGATATCGGAACTGAGGTGTATTTTGAGGCCAAAGACAAATTATGCTACAAAAAAGGCATCAAATTGTTAGAGAAATGTTGGAATCAGTGTATCACCCTAGAAGGAGATTATGTTGATGAATAAAGTTAAATTTTGCGTAAAAGTTGTCTTATTAGTTAAGCTCGGGATTTATTGAGTGAGTGTTGGCAACTGGTTTTGATTTAATATATATTTCTCCAATATTAGTAGTTGAAATTTGCAGAAATTATACATCAACATACATTTTTAAACATTGTATATTCTTAATTCTTGTCAATATTTTTAGACATCTTATTTTAAACTAATTTGTTTAGATTGAAAAGAAAAAAATCTTTTCTCTTTAAACTCAGAATTTGTTTAAATTTTAAATTTGTTGTCTCAAAATTTTCAATACTTTGAGTTCAATTTTTAATAGATGATACAGTGAGTGGGAACAATGTATTTAATGTTTTCTCAAGTAAAGATTACTTTAGATAAAAGCTTATTCATGTTTAAAGAATAAATTAAACTTTGTACAAATGTGCAAACAGATCTGGAAATTAACAATTATTTTTAGCTATGTTTCCTCAAAAAAATTTGCAATTTCGAGATCAAAATGGATTACACTAGACAGCAAAGATTTGACTACAAAAGAGCATGTTTTAAATCAACCATTCTGGATCTATAAAATTTTAGCTTGTCAGGGTTTTTTCTGATCGCTTTGGTTTCTTCAGGCTAGAATGAAAGAAACAAAATTGTGTGTGAGAGAAAAATGCTTTGAAATCTCTGAGAAAAAGTACAACATAAATTAGATATCTTAACACCACCAATGTCTAGAAATTCGGAAGTGTTTCTAACTACCTGTTGTTTGTTTATCTATATCAGGGATGTTTGGTATTCATGGATATTCACCTGAACTAGTGTTTTTTATTAAATATGATTATTTATGTAAGCATATTAATTAACTTATATATATCCTTTATTTTATATTATGATATGAATAATATTAATTTAATAGATTTTAGGATAGATATGAGTTAAGAATATATGATGAATTGATAAAGAAATGTACTCTGAACTAGAAAAATAATAAAAATATTTTAATCATACCGAAAGTCCCTTTAATACTTTAAATCTTTTTTTAAAGAGCAGATGTACATATAACTCTAAGAGCGTTTCTTCATAACTAAAATGTATACAAATTGCTTGAAGAAAGCAGTCTGGTAAAAAAAAAAATGACACTTTTTCATCTGACATGTATGAATACCCAACATCCCTTAAAATCTGAACTATATTTTAAATTTTCAGTCTACCTTCATTCTGATTAGTTGAATTAAACACACCCACTAGTTCTACATTTTCTGTCTTCCCTCCTCCATATTAACACTTTAATAAGCAAACATTGTTTTTTGCATTCAAATGTAAATCATCTTCATCAAAGTAAGTCAAATATTGCCTGATGACGTGATAAAAGCTTTAAATCTGAAAGCAGAAATTTACGTGTTGCAATGTAAATTAATTTTAAATAAAAAACAAAATTTTATATATATATATATATATATATATATATATATATATATATAATTTTGTTTTTATTTGTAATGTGTGTGTATATATGCATGTATATATTTATTATAGATTATACTTTAGAACATGTACAAACTACAATCTACTACAAAATTGTACATTTTGTATTGACATTGAAAGAACAATATCTCATCAGGTAGTTAGTAATGATGGTAATAAACATTATTTTTTAAAAGAAAATTTATGAAAATTCACTTCCTTTTATTGGCAAAATTTTTCATAGGTAAAGAGGATAGGAAAGATGAGAAAAAAAAAGAGAAATAATAAACAGAAAAATGAGTGATAGAAAGAAACAAAGAAAGAATAGGAAAGAGCCAATGAAAAACAGCTGAAGGAGAAATAGACTGCAAATTTAGGTAGAAAGTAAAGTATAAGCGTATACAGACATTGGTCATGCAACGTCTGGGCTTAACAAAAAGGAAAAAGCGAGAAAATGCACAGAGGGAAAAAAAAAGTCAACATGCAGCACTCTAATTACATTGATACAGTTAACCATTCAGATCAACAAATCAGTGACAAAGTTCCAAAAATTACTACAAAAGAGGCTTATATACTATTAAAAGATCACAAACCCGAAATCCACCAAAAATTACCCACTAGGATTATCAACCCAACTAAATCAGAGATTGGTAAAATTAGTAAAGTAATATTAAAATGAGTAAACCTGCAAATAAAAAATCAATTCAAACTCATACAATGGAATGGTACTTTGGAAGTAATCAACTGGTTCAAGAACATTGACGATAAAAACAACTCTACTTTTCTTCAATGTGATATTGTGTGTTCTTATCCATCTATATCTAAAAACCTCTCTCATCTGACCCTTGAATTCGCTGAATTTTATTCAGAGATTTCTAAAGAGGAAATTAACATAATTTTGAATGGCAGAAAATCAGTTCTTATCCACAATAACGAACAATGGACTAAAATTTTAACTGATAATTTTCATTTATCTTTGGGAGCTCTGGATTCTGCAGAGTCTTTAAATTTAGTTGGATTATTTCTTCTGTACCTCACAGCATTTTAAAAAATCAATTTAAATAATATAGGACTTTATAGAGATGATGGACATACAATAGTAAATAAATCCACTGGGGGTAAGGTTGATAGACTTAGAAAATGAATTCATAGAGTTTTTAAATCTTTTGGTCTTAACAGTTATTAATCTTAATATAAACAAGCTGACTTCTTAGACATAACACTAGACTTAGTTTCTAATAATTTCTAACCTTACATGAAAAATAATGCTAACCCAGTTTATATAGACCCTAGCTCTAATCATCCACCATCTGTTATCAAATATATTCCATCATCGGTTGAATGTCGCATTAACATGCACTCTTCTAGCAAAGAAATATTCGAAAAACATAAAACAATTTATGATAAAATTCTTAGGGATAGCGGTTTACCAATTTTCTTAGATCAATTTGGCGGAAAAATCTAGTTGCTCCAGAAAGAAAAATAAAAACAGAAGAATCATATGGTATAATCCTCCATTTAATCAGTTAATTTTAAACTGGGACATAACAATTTAGAAAAAATAAGTAAATTACATAATAAAATATTGAAATTATACAGCAAAAACAATTCTACTACTCATTTTAATTTGCCCCATAATAATAACTTTTGTAATTGTAGAAACCTTAACCAATGTCCCTTATCTAATAAGTGTTTAACTAAATCCTTGGTCTATACGTGTTCTGTCTCATCTGTAGAAAATCCTTGGGTTTACTAAAGTTAATATCGGTAATACAATGAACTTTTTTAAAGAGCATTTTTACAATCATCTCTCATCATTTACTAATAAGAATAAACAAAATATGACATCACTTTCTAAATATTTTTGAAAGTTAAAAGAAAATAAAACACCTAAAGTGAAATGGAAAATTCTCAAACAGGCTAGAATATCTAGATCAGTAAATGAACCATGTTTCCTTTGTCTACAAGAAAAAATGGAAATTATTAAATACATGAACAGTGATATGTTACTGAATCAGAGGCATGAAACTACAGTAAATTGTAAACATATTAAAGTATTAACCTTACAATCCTGCTAGAATTATAAAATCTAAGGTTTGAATCTCCAGTAATTATACACTTTTTACAGTATTAATCTTGCTATCTGGATAATTTACTTTAACTATATGATCTTTCTTGTTATGTTATTTCATCTCTATTTTTATCTTTATTTTCTATTACAAATTGTGATCTATTTAATGTTTTAAATTTTATTTTTATTTTTAACATTAATTTTTATTTTTTAATTTAATTTTTATTTTTTTTCCAATCTATTAACACTAATGAATTTATATCTTGTATTTTTAAATGTTCTCTCATCTGCACTTTTTGAATAGTTCCTATGTTTGTGTATGTGATTTCATCATTTTTTTTTTAAATGCCAAAGTTTTATACAATGTTACAAACAAATGTATCTATCTACAATTCATTTCCAGCCAAAGTTTGAAATTTCTATTTCTTTACAGCTCCTGTTGTCTTTCTTTCCCATCATTTTCTTCACTCTGTGCATTTTCTTTTTCCACTTTGTTAAGCTCAGACGGCGCATAACCGATGTCTGTATATGCTTATACTTTACTTCCAACCTAAGTTTGGAGTCTATTTCTCCTTGAGCTGTTTTTCATTGGCTCTTTCTTATTCTTTCTTTCTTTCTTTCTTTTTTTCTTTCTTTCTCTGTTTGTTTTTTTATTTCCTCTGTGTCCTTCCCTTTTCACTTTTTTTGATTTCTCTTTTTTGTTTTCTCATTATGCTTCCTTTCTTCTTTTTCTTGTTTTTGGGATACTATTTAAATTTAGCGTGCATGTAATTTTTTTTTATCACATTTGAATTTTCTGTGTATGTTGTTTTGTTGAGGGAAGGCTTGTATTTTTTTTTATAAATATTCCGTCCTGTGTCATAATCTGCATTTTGGTAGATAGGCATTGCTCCAAATTTACCTCCACTGCATTCATGTAAATGTTGAGAGATGTAATTTCCTGTTATTGGCTAGTTTGATGTTACTTCTGTGCAGGGATACTCTTTTATTCAGGCCTTGTGTTGCCTCCACGTGTATTTTTGCACATTCATCGCATTTTAGAGCATAAATTACGTTTTTAGAGTTGCAGCTCAGATCTGTTTTTATTTTGAAAGTAGATGTGCTTTAAAACTTAAAATGTTTTCCTTCTATAATTATGTTGCATAAATATTTTTGTTGCATTTTGTGACCTGTGTGGTGTATTGCTTGAATTTTGATGAGATTAGGATGCTCATTAAATTTTCGGGTGGGCATTTCCTTTTAATTATGTATGTGTATGTATATATATATGCACATGTATGTGTATGTGTATATATATATATATATATATATATATATATATATATATACACATGTATGTATATATATATATATATATATATATAAATATAAACATATCTGTGTGTATGTATGTACATATATGTATATATAAATATATGTATGTATAGACAGACAATCTAAGCACGAGCCAGTAAACCTCCCTAGGTTTCACCCTACAGTTCTTCAGGATAAACAGGTAAATATGTATGTATGTATAAATATATGTATTTGCATATTTGTATATATATTTACATGCATGTATGTATGTATGTATGTATGTATATATATATATATATGTATATTTAGTATATTGAGGCAGCAAGTAATTTTCTAAACATATATTGTTAAATATAAGAGACAATGAATGTGTTATTTCCTGTTTTAAAGTTGATTTTATTGAGTGTTAGTTGTTTAGATTTGATGTACATGACCTCCATGCAGGTTCCTCTTACTGTGTGTATGAGTAAGGATCACCGTATTGTTGACCAAAATCTGTCTGATATTACCTACATGTTTATGTTTTTCAGAGAAATGTTGTTTAATAGTACTCTGATCAGAAAGATGACATGTAAGTCTACGGGAGAGTGTGTTTGTAGTAAAACCAATATATGTACTAGGTTTTTGATTAGTATCAGAGATGCAATCTCTGAATGGGCATGTAAATTGGTACACTACATTGGTTTTTTGTAGAGAATTTAGTTTAGTGCTTGTTGGGTTATTATAGACTACGAGGTCAATTGTTTTAAACTTTTTATAATATATAATGAGTTTAATTTGATTATTACTTTCCACTGGTTTAACATTTCTACGTATTATGTTTTTGAGAATTTTTTCATCTTGTTTATAATTATTATGTATTTGGTTGCAATAGTATAAGTTAGTAGTGTTATGTTTATTTTGATGTAAACCATTATTATTAATATTATCATTATTGTTGGAGCTATTGTTAATTTTGTTGAGATACATTTTAATTTGTTGATCAATAACTGAGTTAGGAAATCCATTATTGACTAATGTTTGCTAAATGTTGTGTAATTCTTTATAAAATATAGATTTGGAAGAAGATATCATTTGTGTGCGTTGAAGTGAGTTTTTTATAACAGCTAACTTATATCTTTGGGGGCATTCACTATTATAATTAAGAAGACACAAATTTATGCTAGTTGATTTCCTATATAGAGAAGTAGTAAATTTATGTGTGCTAGAATCAATAAATACATCAAGGAATGGGAGTTTGTTATTAATATTAAGTTCTAATGTAAATTTGAGGACGGAGTGACTTTCAAATTTGTTTTTAAGATATTTAATTTGATCGATATTCTTAGCTAAAACAAAGATGTCATCTATGTATCTTACATATATCGAGGGTTTATTGTTGTCATCAATTATGTGATTTTCTAGATTTGCCATATAATAATTAGATTAAACATAATAGACATTCATTATCTCTTATATTTAACAACATATGTTTAGAAAATATATGTATATATGTATATATACACAGGTATGTATATATATATACACGTATATATATATATATATATATATATATATATATACACACACACACCTGTATGTATATATACATATGTGTTTGTATATATAAATGTATGTGTGTATATATATACTTGTATGTATATATATAAATGTATGTGCATATATATATATATATATATATATACTTGTATGTATATATAAATGTATATATATATATATATATACTTGTATGTATATATAAATGTATGTATATATATATATATATATACTTGTATGTATATATAAATGTATATATATATATATATGTATATATATACTTGTATGTATATATATATATGTATGTATATATAAATGTATATATATACTTGTATGTATATATAAATGTATATATGTATATATATACTTGTATGTATGTATATATATATATATACATATACTTGTATGTATATATATATATATATATATATATTTGTATATATATATATATATATATATATATATATATACATATACTGGTATGTATATATAAATATATGTATATATATACTTGTATGTATATTTTTTTTTATTTTTTAGTCATATCACTCCAAGCAAGGCTATAACACCACTGATGCGCAGGGGGCTATGTAAGAATAAAAAGATTGGAAATGAGAAAGCCGGAAACCACATCCTAAACAGGGAACAAGGGATGAGCCTCTTCACCTGTTCGATAGACGTGGGTGGTGTGTGAACCAGGCGATAGTTTAGTCTATCTACTCCAATTGAAAAAAAAAATAAAGAAGAAAGTCTCCATGGTTCTCACCCGCTTGCTCGGCTGCCATTGCCCACCGGAATCATTTCTTCCGACTCTATCGTAACTATGCGTCGGAACAAAACAGGCGCCTTTTCACTTCAGCTCGTAATAAGTGTAAAAGGATACTTAACGAAGCTAAGATGTTGTTTGCTGCCAGAATGAAGCAACACATAGCATGCTCTAAATTCGGCTCTAAAGACTACTGGCGAATCTGTAAAAGAGTACTTAACAAGTGCAAGTCCACAATACTCCCGCTAATCAACAAATTTGAGGTCCTCACCTCCCCAGCAGATAAGGCTGAATGTTTTGCCCGCAGATTCTCGAACAATTCGAGTCTGGACTCATCTGGAGTTTTTACACCCGACTTCTCACCTAGAACCGAGGCACAACTGAATGATATCCACATTACACCTTCGCTTGTCTTTAAGATAATCTTAAAACTTGACCCTCACAAAGCGAGCGGTGGTGATGGAATCCCAACCATAGTCTTAAAGAAATGTGCCCCTGAACTCTCCTCTATCCTTTCTAAGCTCTACAACCTCTGCCTATCTGCTTCCTGCTTTCCTGCCTGTTGGAAATCTTCCTCTATAGTTCCTATATTTAAAAACACTGGAGAACCCTCTGACCCTGCAAATTACCGCCCTATCAGCCTTCTTCCGATCTTTGGCAAAGTGTTCGAAGCCATTATCAACGCCGAGGTGGTTCAGCATCTCACAGCACACAGGCTCCTCTCGGACAAGCAATATGGTTTCCGCTTCACCAGGTCTACTGCTGATATGCTAACGACCATCACCGAGTACATATACCAGGCACTCGACAGGAATGGCGAAGCTCGAACCGTTGCATTGGATATATCTAAGGCGTTCGACAGAGTTTGGCATGCTGGCCTTCTATGTAAACTGCGGAGCTATGGTATAACTGGACATTTGTTTGACCTAATCCAGTCATTCCTCTCTAACCGCACAATGAAAGTGGTATTAAACGGACATGCCTCTCAGAACTACCATACAAACGCAGGTGTCCCCCAAGGCTCCATCTTAGGTCCTACACTCTTCCTGATATATATTAATGATCTCCCTGATTCCATAAGAACCCAAATAGGTTTGTACGCCGATGATACCACAGTTTACTCTCGCCTCCAACAAAAATCTGGTGTAGGCGTCAAAGCTAAACTCGCAGCCGAGATTGAAAAAGACCTCCAATCCATATTGGACTGGGGTAAGAAATGGCTAGTAAATTTTAATGCTTCTAAAACGAAGCTACTGTCAATTAACCATCATCGACAATCTCACCTACCTCCCATTAGCATGGACCAGGCTTGCCTCCCAGAGAGTAAAACACTACGCCTCCTTGGTCTCACACTTTCAGCGGACCTCAAATGGAATGACTATATCGAATCCATTGCTAAATCCGCTGCTATGAAAGTCGGTTCTCTGTGTAGGGCCCGGAAGTTTTTTCCGTCTAAATCTATCCTGCACATTTACAAATCTACCATCCGCCCGTGCATTGAATACTGCTGCCATATCTGGTCGGGTGCCCCTGCTGTTCTCCTCGGGCTTCTCGATAATGTTCAGAGGAGGGTCTGTAATGTGATAGATACCGACTTGGCAGACCGCCTGCAGTCTCTCTCCCACCGGCGAGACGTGGCTTCCCTGTGTATCTTCTATAAATACTTTCACGGATTCTGCTCCGATGAACTTAGATCACTGGTGCCCCCCTAGCAACTAGATCCCACCCTTTTACAGTGAAACCGATAAAATGCAGCCGTAACTTCTACTCCAACAGTTTCTTTCCTCGCACTTCCCGACTGTGGAATTCTCTTCCAAACGATTGCTTCCCCGACGGCTACAATCTCCAGGAGTTTAAATGTAAGGTCAATACACACCTCCTAACACACTAACCTGCTCCCATTCTATCAAGCACTCTTCCCGTCTGCCCGACCCTCATCCTCGCTATCCTTACTCATCTGTCACCTTTCTCCTGACATTCCCTATGTCTATCCACTCCTTCTCTTTACCTTCCCCTATGTAGCCCCATGCGCAATAGTGGCAGTGGAATGCCTTGCTTGGGGTGAGATGATTAAAAAAAAAAAAAAAAGAAAAGATTGGAAAAGAGAAAACTGGAGACCGCATCCGAAACTGGAAACAAGGGATGAGCCTCTTCACCTGTTCAATTTTCATGGCTTCTGCTCTAATGAGTTTCATTCCTTTGTTCCCTGTTCACATGAATTTACTCAAGCTACTAGATTGGTAACTAGGTCCCACCCTTTTATCATCAAAATAGGCAAATGTAGCCCCCACTTCTACTCTAACAGTTTAATTTCTTGCACTTCTTGTCTGTGGAACTCCCTTCCATATACTTGCTTTCCAGATGGCTACAATCTCCAAAAGTTTAAGTGCAATGCTAATTGCCATCTTCTATCTCTTCAACTCATCTTTCTCTTATCCATTTTCCCCCATCCACTGTACCTTCTCCTCATCCCCTCTTCTCACTGTAACCCCCTGTGCACCAGTGGCAGCACTGCCTTGTTTGGAGTGAAATGAAAAAAGAAAACCTAAGTCAAAATATCAATATTGAAACAATAATGTTGGTGTTAGTGACTGAAATAAAATATCTTAAAGTAAGTCAACTACTCCATTGTGATGTACTTAAAGTGTGTTGTGCTTGTAATTATTTTGTCAAATATGTAAATATATATATATATGTATATACTCGTATGTATATACAAATATGTGTGTATATATATATATATATATATATATACTTGTATGTATATATATATACTTATATGCATATATAAATATATGTATATATATATATATATACTTGTATGTATATATAAATATATATATATATATATATATATATATATATATATATATACTTGTACGTATATATAAATATATGTATATCTATATATATATATATATATATATATATATACTTGTATGTATATATTAATATAGGTAAATATAAATGTATGTATGTATGTATACTTGTCTGGATGTATAATTATAAGTATATGTATGTATATATATATATATATATATATATACATGGATGTACATATTGATAAATTTAGTGTATTGAAGCAGCAAGTAATTTTCTAAACATATGCTGTTAAATATAAGAGACAATGAATGTCTATTATGTTTAAGGATGAGTCGTTCTAAATGTCATATTTTTTCTTTAATTTCAGTTGAAAATAAAGACAAAAATTCTCCAACATTTGGATAATTATGTTTTGATTTCCTTTAAGCTTTCGGCTCACATGAGCCATCTTCAGAGATGTTGTTTAGACTGAAAAATTATAACATCCACCATCACCGACGATTTTATTTTGTGTTGACATAAAACTCCGCTTGGCAACGGCAATAGTTACCAAAAATAATAATAAATGCAGTTCTTAAATTTGCGATGTGGTTTTATGACGTCACACCGCGGGATAGCGCGAAATGACAACAAAACCATGTTGTCAAATGCAATGTAATATTTTATGTCTGGATTTAAAGTTGATTTTATTGAGTGTTGGTTGTTTAGATTTGATGTACATGGCCTCCAATATCTGCAAGTTCCTCGTACTGTGTGTATGAGTAAGGATCACCGTATTGTTGACCAAAATTTGTCTGATATTACCTACATGTTTATGTTTTTCAGAGAAATGTTGTTTAATAGTACTCTGATCAGAAAGATGACATGTAAGTCTACGGGAGAGTGTGGTTGTAGTAAAACCAATATATGTACTGGGTTTAATATATATATATATACTTGTATACATATATTAATATGTGTATGTATATATTGATATATGTATGTATATATTAATATATGTATATATATATATTATATACATATATTAATATATATGTGTGTGTGTGTGTGTGTGTATGTATATATAAATATATGTATATATAAGTATATGTATATATAAGTATATGTATATATAAATATATGTATGTATATATGAATATATATACATTTATGAATATATGTATATATGAATATATATACATTTATGAATATATATACATTTATGAATATATGTATATATGAATATATATATACATTTATGGATATATGTATACATGAATATATATATATACATTTATGGATATATGTATATATATGTATATACATTTATGAATATGTGTATATATCTGGCTGACACCAAATCAGTTGAGTTTTGATTCAAGCTGAAAGCAAGTAGATGTCTAGCCACACTGATAAGCTGTGATACAGCGACAGCGAAACAGGCTTGTATATGAATGACTAATATATATATATATATATATATATATATATATATATATATATATATATATATATATATATATATATATATAAAAATCTTTCTTCTACCGAGCGCCCATAGCCTAGAGGTAGAATCGTTGACTGACGCCAATTCGATTGGGTTTCAATCCTGGGTTAAAAGCAAGCGGAGTCTAACCGTACTGATGAGCTGTGATACAGTGAAACAAATCTGTCTGCAGATGACTATATATACATATATATATATATATATATATATATATATATATATATATATATATAGTTTGTAAACGGTGAGGATAATCCAACAAGATTAACTCAATATAAAATATTAAGTGCTATATCTATATAGAAAGCTCAATGGATGTTATCCAGAGCAATATGATATTTATAAAGGAAAACTCAACATGTCATTTAAATTGGTTATAAATTATAATTCATTTCAATAAGCTAAATTAGTTCATTTCATCAGGCCACACAATATTCGTTCCATTTGGTACAAAAAGGTTTACCAGAATAAGCATTTCCTTTAACCGAAGAGAAAAATAAGAAAAAAAGAGTCAGGACAGAGGCATTGGCGTCATCCTAGTTGGTGGTATCCAGACCAGTCACGAAAATGTTGACCACCAAGTCATTAACCGTCTACTTCTAATTCCATGGATACGTATGTATGTGTAACCCCACAAATTAACACACCCATGTACACTAACTTATATCCACATACTGACATGCGCACACATCCGCATATGTACATACAAATGTAACTGTTTATGCTTATACATACCTATAGACTTACATCTATTCATGTCCACATACGAACATTGCATTCGTATACTCACATATTATAGTGTTATATATATGATTACTTGGAATATTGTAGCTAAATCCAAACATTACAATGGAAAAGGATATAAATGTAATATTTGCCTTTTAGAAAAACTTGTCATCTTAAACTATATCAAGAATCCAAATTTGCTTAATAAAAAAAAGTGATTTAATAACCACATGCTGTCATAGAAAAAAATACTTAAATTCTTAGACCCAGATTGATATAGATCACTCTTTCTTTACGTTTGCTTATTTCTTTTTTCCCCCTCTCCCGCAGTATTACTGTTATGAGTTAAAACCCTTTTATTTTTGCTCCTTACATTTTTAATTCTTAATTCTAAATTTTACCTCTTAATTTTTACTTTATTTTATCTAATTTTTATTCAAAATTTTAAAATGTTAATTTTCCTTACATTTCTGATGTACGTGTAATATTTGAATATTTAAATTTTTAAGACTCATGATTTATGCACCTTTGATTTCTTCTCCCTGCATTTTATTATCTTTTATTTCAATTTTAAATTTTTATCCACATGTAACTGTAGAAAAATAAAATTTTTAATCTTATTAAAAAAAGCAGTAACTTTAGAAGATTTAATTCCCATGAACTTTTAACTTAAATTCAAGTCTATTAAATTGTCAGTTTGAAATATGCACCTGATGATTGCATGACACAGATGTAGGATAATGTGTGTGTGTGTGTGTGTATATATATATATATATATATATATACACACACACACACACACACACACACACAGAACTCTTTTTAAAATGCTTGGGCCCTCGCATTATAATTTCCCATATTTGACATTCTTAACAATTAAGTTAACACCACCAGGTTACTCTTTTAATGGGGTTTTGGAATATATTCCTACTTCTACTACTGCAGAGTAGTGGACTGACCCCACTCTACCCTATATAAAAGTGAACCACTTTCTGGGTGTGTGTTCACAAACCTTTGTATAAATCAGGTCCTATATCTGCATTTTGACTCATATGAACAAGACTCAGTGTCTACATAGTTCATTAATTCATTGTATCTCAACAAGTATTGATAGACTTCAATTGGAGTAGATAGACTTAACTATCGCCCGGTTCACACTCCACCCACGTCTTTTGAATAGGTGAAGAGGCTCATCCCTTGTTTTCTGTTTAGGATGTGGTTTCTGGCATACACTTTTCCAATCATTTTACTCTTAAGTAGCACCATGCGCATCAGTGGCGTCACCGCCTTACTTGGGGTGATATGATTAAAAAAAAAATATATATATATACATTTATGAATATATGTGTGTATATATATATATATATATATACATTTATGAATATATGTATATATATATACATTTATGAATATATGTATATATATATATACATTTATGAATATATATGTATATATATATATATATACATTTATGAATATATATGTATATATATATATATACATTTATGAATATATATGTATATATATATATATATACATTTATGAATATATATGTATATATATATATATATACATTTATGAATATATATGTATATATATATATATATATACATTTATGAATATATATATATATATATCTATATACATTTCTAAATATTTGTATATATATATACATTTATGAATACATGTATGTATATATGAATATGTGGATATATATATACATTTATATATTTATATACATGTATGTATATATATGTATATATATCCATGTATGTATACATATACATTTATGTATGTACGTATATATATACATGTATGTATATATATACATATATGTGCATAAATATACATGTATGTATATATATATATATATATATATATCCATGTAGGTATATATATATATATATATCTATACATGTGTGTGTATATATATATATATATATATATATCCATGTAGGTATATATATATATATATATATATATATATATATATATATATATATATATATATATATATATATATATATATATATATATTATATGTATGTATAGACAGAAAATCCTAACACGATCCAATAAACCTCCCTAGGTTTCACCCTACAGTTCTTCAGGGTGAACTGGGAAATATGTATATATGTATAAATATATGTATATATATATTTACATGTGTATGTATGTATGTATATATATATATATATATATATTCATACTTTTGTATGTATATATATATACACATGTATGTGTGTATATATATATACATATATGTTGATATATACACATGTATGTATATATATATATACACACACACATGTATGTATATACATACATATGTATGTATATACACACGTGTATGTATATATATATATATATACATATAAATCTATATATATATATATACAGAAACATGTATGTATATACATATACACACATATATGTGTATATATATCTACACGTCTATGTATATATATATGTACATGTATATATATATATGTACATGTATGTATATATATATATATACATTTGTATGTATGTATATATATATATATGTACATGTATGTATATATATAAATATATACATGTATGTGTATATATACATGTGTATATATACATGTATATATATATATATACATGTATATATATATATATACACATGTATGTATTTATATATACACATGTATGTGTATATTTATATATATATATATATATATATACACATGTATGTATTTATATATACACATGTATGTATATATATATATTGTATGTGTATATAAATGTATATATGCATACTTCTGTGTATGTATAATTATATATATGTACTTGTATGTATTTATAATTATATATATATATATTTTGTATGTATATATAAATATATATATTTAGTATATCGAGGCAGCAAGTAATTTTCCAGACATATGCTATTAAATATAAGAGACAATGAATGTCTATTATGTTTAATCATGAGCCGTTCTAAACGTCGTATTTTTGCTTTAATTTCGGTTGAAAATAAAGACAAAAATTCTCCAACATTTGGATAATTATTTATTGGTTTTCTTCTAAGCTTTCGGCTCACATGAGCCATCTTCAGAGAGGTAGTTTAAACTGAAATATTATAAAATCCACCATCACCGACGATTTTATTTTGTGTTGACATAAAACTCCGCTTGGCAACGGCAATAGTTACCAAAAATAATAAACGCAGTTCTTAAGTTTGCGATGCGGTTTTATGACGTCACACCGCGGGATAGCGCGAAATGACAACAAAACCATCTAGTCAAATGCAATGTAATATGTTATTTCCTGTTTTAAAGTTGATTTTATTGAGTGTTGGTTGTTTTGATTTGATGTACATGGCCTCCAATATCTGCAGGTTCCTCTTACTGTGTGTATGAGTAAGGATCACCGTATTGTTGACCAAAATCTGTCTGATATTACCTACATGTTTATGTTTTTCAGAGAAATGTTGTTTAATAGTACTCTGATATATATGTATGTATACTTGTACGTATGTATAATTATATATATATATATTTTGTATATATATATAAATATATATATATGTATGTATGTACTATGCGTATGTATAATTATATATATATATATATTTTGTATGTATATATAAATATATATATGTATGTACTATATATATATAATTATATATATATATATTTTATATATATATATATATATATGTATATGTATGCATTATGTATAATTATATATATATATATTTTATGTATGTATATATAAATATATATACATATATATATATATATGTATTATCATATATTATATATATATATATTTTGGCTGTGTATATATAATATATGTATATGTATATATACTTTCCCAATACTTGTATGTATAATTATATATATATATATTTTATATATATAATATATATGTATATATGTATATATATATTATATATATATATATATATATATATTATATTATATAATATATGTATATGTATGTATGTAAGTATATATATTATATATATATATATTTTATGTATATAAATATATGTATATTATATACTTTGTACGTATGTATATAATTATATATATATATTTTTGTATTTATATATAAATATATGTATATGTATGTACTTATAAATATATATAGTATATATATATGTTTGTATGTATATATAAATATATGTATATGTATGTACTTGTACGTATGTATAATTATATATATATATTTTATGTATATATAAATATATCTATATGTATATACTTGTAAATATATACATAGATATATATATATATTACATATGTATATATAAATATATGTATATACATACATATATGTATATTATAATTATATATATATATATATTTTGTATATATATAAATATATGTATGTATAACTGTACGTATGTATATATATATATATTTTATATATATAATATGTATATGTATGTATACGTATGTATAATTATATATATATATATATTTTATTATATATATATAAATATATATATATATATACTTTTTTTTTAATAGTATATATAATTATATATATATATATATTTTGTATGTATATATATATATGTATGTTCTTGTACGTATGTATAAACATATATATATTTTATATGTATATATGTATATGTATGTACTTGTACGTATGTATAATTTTATATATATATATATATATATATATATAGACTTGTATGTATATATAAATGTAAGTATATATATATATATATATATATATATATATATATATATTTTCTTTTTAATCATCTCACCCCAAGCAAGGCATTCCACTGCCAGTATTGAGCAGTGGCAGTGGAATGCCTATTGGCTACATAGGGGAAGGTAAAGAGAAGGAGTGGTTAGACATAGGGAATGTCAGGAGGAAGGTGACAGATGAGTAAGGATACTGAGGATGAGGGTTGGGCAGATGGGAAAGGTGTTTGATAGAATGGGAGCAGGTTGGTGTGTTAGTAGGTGTCTATTGACCTTACATTTAAATTCCTGGAGATTGTAGTCGTCGGGGAAGCAATCATTTGGAAGAGGAGAACAGCAGGGGCACCCGACCAGATATGGCAGCAGTATTCAATGCACGGGCGGATGTTAGATTTATAAATGTGCAGGATAGATTCAGACAGAAAAAACTTCTGGGCCCGACACAGAGAACCGACTTTCATAGCAGCGGATTTAGCAATGGATTCGATATAGTCATTCCATTTGAGGTCCGCTGAAAGTGTGAGACCAAGGAGGCGCAGTGATTTACACTCTGGGAGGCAAGCATGGTCCATGCTAATATATATAATATATATATACTTGTATGCATATATTTATAGTAATAAATATATGTATGTATGTATGTATGTATGTATATATATATACTTGTATGCGTATATTTATATATATAAATATATATATATATATGTCTATATAGATGTGTGTATATATATATATATATATGTAAATATATGTATACTTGTATGCATGTATAATTATATGTATATGCATACTTCTATGTATGTATAATTATATGTATATATATGTACTTGTATGTATGTATAATTATATGTATATATAATTATATGTATATATATTGTATGTATATATAAATATATGTATATTCATATACTTGGATGTATATATAAATATGTGTATATATATGTATAAATATATGTGTATATAGAAATATATGTGTATGTATATATAAACTTGTATGTACATATAAATATATGTATTTATAATGACTATATAAATGTATGTATATATATGAATATTTATATATACATTTATTAATATATGTATGTATGAATATATATATATACATTTATGAATACATGTATATACATTTATGAATATATGTATGAATATATGTATATATATATACATTTATGAATATATGTATGAGTATATATACATTTATGAATATGTATATGTACATTTATGAATATATATATATATATATATATATGTCTACATTGATGAATATATGTGTATATATATATATATATACACATTGATGAATATATGTATATATATATATATATATATGTATGTCTACATTTATGAATATATGTATATATATATATATATATATATATCCTTTTATAAATATATGTATATATATGTATATATATATATCCATTTATGAATATATGTATATAAATATATACATTTATGAATATATGTGTAGTTATATATCTATATATATTTATGAATATATATATATATATATATATATACATTTATGAATATATATACATATACTTTTATATATATATACATGCATTTATGAATATATGTATATATACATTTTTGAATATATGTATATATATATATACATTTATGAATATATGTATATATATATATACATTTATGAATATATGTATATATATATATATATATGAATATATGTATATGTGTACATTTATGCATATTTGTGTATATATATATATATGTATATATGTGTATATACATACATTTATGAATATATGTGTATATATGTATATACATTTATGAATATATGTGTACATATGTGTATACATTTATGAATATATGTGTATATATGTATGTACATTTATGAATATATATGTGTATATATAGATATACATTGATGAATATATGTGTGTATATATAGATATACATTTATGGATATATGTATACATATCTATATACATTTTCGAATATATGTATGTATATGCATTTATGAATATATGTGTATATATATATACATTCATACATATTTGTGTATATATATATATATATACACATTTATGAGTATATGTATGTAGACATGTATGTATATATATATATATATATATATATATATATATATATATATATATATATAGATATGTACATTTATGTATATATGGATATATATATATACATTTATGTATATAGTAATATATGTATATATATCGCCTGGTTCACACTCCGCCCACTTTTATTGAAGAGGTGAAAATGCTCATCCCTTGTTTCCTGTTTAGGATGCGGTTTACGGTTTTCTCTCTTCTAATCTTCTCACTTTGTTTTTTTTTTTGGTTTCGTTTTTTTCAATTGGACTAAACTATCAATATTCAATTAGACTAAACTATCGCCCGGTTCACACTCCACCCACACCTATTGAACAGATGAAGAGGCTCATCCCTTGTTTCCTGTTTAGGATGCAGTTTCCGGTTTTCACTTTTCTCATCTTCCCACTTTTTTTTTTTTTCAATTGGAGTAGATAGACTAAATTATCGCCAGGTTCACACTCCACCCACATCTATTGGACAGGTGAAGAGGCTCATGCCTTGTTTCCTGTTTAGGATGTGGTTTCCGGTTTTCTCTTTTCTAATATTCTCACTCTTATGTAGCCCACTGCACATCAGTGGTGTTACCGCCTTGCTTGGGGAGATATGATTAAAAAAAATACATATATATATATATATATATATATATATATATATATATGTATGTATATATGAATGTATGTATGTATGTGTATATATGAATGTATGTATGTATGTATATATGAATGTATGTGTATATATATATATGTATATATCTATATACATATATATATATATACATGTATGTATATATCTATATACATGTATATATATATATATATATATATATATATGTATGTATATATCTATATACATGTATGTATATATATATATATACATATATATATATACATGTATGTATGTATATATATATATATACATATATATATATACATGTATGTATATATATATATATACAT